>SJYC01029339.1:0-39259 GCA_006408675.1 Madoqua kirkii | reverse complement strand
ATTTTTCTTTTGGAAGCCAAGTGGAACAGAGGCCAGTCACCTCTTCGGTCCAGGCACTGTGGGTTTCAGGCATTGTGATGGTTTATCCGCCTGTGGTCTTCACCCTCTCTTGGGGCAAGCTCAAAGTTTGTTCAGGGTACCAAAGTGACTCAGCTGAAAGCTGATCGTGTTTCCTGGAACTCCTCCTCGGCAGTCTCGGAACACCATTTTCTCATTCCCTTGTACTATGTAACTGCTAGATTCTCTGCTTGGTTTGTGAGCATCTGAGCAGCTACTTTCTGCTTAGTTTCTTAGCCTTTCAGCCAATACACAGGCAGCTTCGGCTGTGGCAAATGCCTTTACCATTCCCTTTTTCTCAGGAGTCTTGGCCCCTCAAGTCCCGGGTGCTTTGGTGGATTTGAACTCTATTTTTTGTCTTGCCAACCTAGTCAGATGGCAGCAAGTCCCAGGCTACAACTTTCTGTTTGGCCTCTGGGCATCTCATTTTGCACTGGAAAATTCCCTGAAGAAAAAAAAAGAAACAGCAGTGAACATAGGGCTCCCCGCTCAGTTAGTTTTGCTTTTCTCTAGAATCTTGCTCCTTCGAATACTAGCTGTTTGGATGCCCTCCTCCTGCTGTTTTGATACTGTGTTTGTTGTTGTTTTGTTATTGTGGTTGTGTATCTGAAAGTGCATTCTCCAGCTCGTAGAACTGCACTCAATGAGAGCTCATCAGATATGAACTCTACTAGAGCCAGGAACAAGTCTCAGATTCATCTCACCAAATTTCTAATAAATGTTTAACATAAACAGAATTCACATTAATAAATGAAGATATTTAAAGTCACTGCAGTTCACTGCATATCTAATGGATATCTCTTAAAACATATGCACTGGGCTGGTGCTCCTGAGAACCTCAATGAGGAAGCCTGAATAAGCATTAAGGTCAACTCATGAGGTGCGTTTTATGTCTTGTATATCACCAGTATATGTACACACACACAAACACGCGTATGTATAGTATTTTAAAAAAAATAAAAACTGAGTAAGGTCTTAGAATTTATAATCCATCTATTGAAAACAGATTCAAAGGTGATATTCTGGCTATAGAATCACCTTACACCTTTTTCACAAAATTAAACCAATAGGACAAACAATCGACACAGAAACACTGAGGAGCAGCTAAAGGTTCGAGTTGCAAAAGGTTACTGCTCTCGGAAACAAGTCTGACTTCTCAGAATGGGGATTTTTTAAAAAGGCCTGCGAAAATCCTACTGACAAAATGATTTAAAGGCATGAATTCAAATATAAACTGAAATTTAAAAAAATACTTTAGATGGATCCAGGAAGTCCTCCTTTCTTCATCCTTCAGAATAGATCAATTCTCTATTGCTGTTTTCCTCTGCAGATATTTTAAATAACATTCTCTTTAGCATGAGAAATAGCATGAAATAGTGAGCTGAAAATATTTTGAAATACAGATACTATCCTACAAATTTGTAGCTTAGACAAGTTATTTAATTTTTCCAAAATGGGAATGCTGTGATTTACTTTATAAGGCATCTGTGGATGTCAAACAAAAACAATACATTTTACAATTTTCAGTAATTTTTAGTACATAATAGTTGTTTGGTAACATTAACTGCCTTTCTCCTTTCCCTCATGTGACACCATGATTGCATATGAATTTAAGATTATTTTCATACAGAGGCAAACCATGATCTTCAGACCTTCATAGTGTATCACTGAAATCAGTTAGCGGTGTTTCTGTGATTACTGATTATGCAGTCTGTTCAGAACCCTGATGATGTCACAGGCCACATTCCCTAAGTTATCATCTCAATGATCTTATTGGCTACAAGACCCTAGTGTATAGATACTATATAAGTCTGATATAAATGTACCGTCTATTAGTTGTAATATATCCTTTATAACATTTTTTTTTAATTTCTAATTGGAGGGTAATTGCTTTACAATGTTGTGTTAGTTTCTGCTGTACAGCAACGTGAATCAGCTATAAGTATACATATATCCCCTCCCTCTTGAACATAACTGACATTTTAGGACAACACTTCAGACTCTGTCAGTCTTGGAAACTCTCATCATAAAGTGGTGATATGGTGGATTACATGTATTTTACATGATTGTTTAAGCCAGTGTCATAACAGTGAAATTTTTAAATCATCTCTTCAAAAAACAATCTATCTAGAATGTGTTTGTATATGTACGTGTTAGGCCACATGTCTCCATGCCTCTGGGCTCAATATATTTTTTATAATGAAAATCACAAAAATATTAAGTCATTTTATTATTTATTAATAAGCTTATATTTAAACTATAAGCTTATATAATATAAGCTTATTATATGGAATTGTATTTATTTCATTTAATATATATTATATATTTTTATATCTCATATTTTATTTATATATTTATAATGTATTTCATTTAATAGATTTATAATATATGTATAGTATAAGCTTATTATATGGAATTGTATTTATTTATTTGTATAATAATTGTATTTATTTGTATTTATTTCATTTAATTCTTACACACCTAGTAGCTTATCAGTTCCCCCACTAGTCCATGTGATGCTGAAATACTGTGGAACCTCTTATTATTTACTTATTCCACAGCGCCTTAGCAGAAGACTGTGCTTATAGCAGCTATTCAACAAAAACTTGTTGAATTCAAAATTTTGCTACAATGCAAATGTAGCAAAATGCATAAAGAAGCAACTTGAATTAAAATGAATCAGTAAGCATAATTAACACATGAATTATTGTTTCCTTATCTTTCACTTATAAAACTTAATGCATTTCCACAAACGTTCATCTATTTTAACATTGGCATTCACTATAAAGTCACAGTCGCCCAAAGAACAGTCTCTTTTTGGCTTAATTGAAGATCTTCACTGGCGTCTGTAGGGCTGCAGTACCATACAGAAGACTCCAGATCAGATGGAAGGTTCCACAGTGAGTATGCTGCCCACAAGTCATCTGCCATCCTTCATTCCCCTAGTTGTGTAATTTAACCAGTCTAAATAAAAGTGACCTTGAGCATCAAGTCAAGTTAGCAAGTCAAGTCCTCTGGCTTGCTTAAGACGTTTATAAGCACTGAGAAAACTGAAACAGAAATAAAACACATGATTCCAGCCCTCAAATGCAGAAAAAGCTCTAAAATCACATGTGAAGTTGGTAGCACGTCTGTGGCTCCCTTACAGATCGCTAGCTTTCTCTTCCTATCTCATTGTGCCCACCACTCTCTAAAGCCCCTGCTCTTAACTCCTGCTGCAACTTAGCTGCCTTCCACCTGGACCCATAGCCTGGTCTGTCACTTTAAATGTCATGTAGACCTTGGGTGCATGTGTGCTGTGCTCAGTCACTCAGCTGTGTCTGACTCTTTGAGACCTCATGAACTGTGGCCCACCAGGCTCCTCCATCCATCCGATTTTCCGGGCAAGAATACTGGAGTGAGTTGCCATTTCCTCCTCCAGGGGATCTTCCCAACCCAGGGGTCAAAGCTGCATCTTCTGCATTGGAAGGCAGATTTTTTCCCACTTGAGCCATCTGGGAAGCCCATATAGACCTTACTGGGTGGGAAGAACTGACACGTGAGACACAGTTAGAGCCTAAGACAGGGCTAGAAGAAATCAAGCATGGGATTGCATGGCCCAGGGGCTAAGCGTCTCGGAGGGTGCCTGTTAAAGGAGACCCAAGAGCTGTGTTGAACTGAACAGGACAGATGAAGTGGGCATCCCAAATCTCTGGTAACATTCTCATCCATGAACTCCACCATCTTCTGAAATCCCTAACACACATTAGTTTTCAGTGAATATCACTGAAGTTTCAGCGCAGTACAGTTACCATTTTTCTAGGAAAACGCGGTACATCTCTGGCTTTGTTTTTCTCCCCTTGCATGATATTTGCTATGAAGACAACGGCACAGAAAATTCAGCACTAGCTAGGGACAGACAGCCCATCTGAAGTGAGAAAAGGAAGGGACGCTTTGGATTCACTGGCTGTGTTCAGTCCGAGGAGCAGTTGACCCAGGTGTGATTTGGGGCCTCTTAAAATGAAGTCAGGGACTCAGTGCTTGAGAAATCATTGTCTCTCTTTTGCGTCTTTGCTTTCTTCCTCTTTGAGGGTAAGGGCAGCCTCTTTGTCTGCTGATGTGGTCACAGCTCTTTGTACTGCAGATTCCTTGTTTCATCACTGAATGCCCACCTTCGTCCCCAGCACTAGCGAAAGTTAGAGAATCTTAAATAGAAGAATGCAGGAAAAAAAGATTACTGAATCTGTATAACCTAATTACTAGAGCTGTATTAGTGACCTGATCATTTACCGAAAGGAAGTTTTTCAAAGGAATTTTTTTAAATGAGTGATAGGCAAAATAAAATTGAATAAATTTACCTGTTTTTTAAATTAGAAAACCCGCAGATATTTCCCCTTTTAAAATCTAGCAGAATTAACAGTTCACAGGGTAACCAGAGTTATTACAATGAATTGGAGGGGGTATAGTCTTATTAAATTAATTTTATCACCGTTGTAAATATTACTGAATTATAGGTGATATGTCTTTAAGGTATCCACTTTTCATGAAGAATCACTATAAAGATAAAAAGGAGGTTTACAGGGATGCCTCCCTTTACACTGCTCATCCCAAGTGTGAAAGTTAGATGTCTCTGAGTCTGTGAGGAATCTGTTTCTTTTTAATTTTCTTATAATAATATGTATTAGTAAAAAATTTGTTCATAATAATTTTTCTATCAATAATCATTTTCTGTTTCCCAGGACCTTTTTAGAAATATTCATGCTTGAAACAGATTTTAGTAAAGGAGTCATCCCTGTAGGTGCTTTTCAGTATCACATTCCTGTGAGATACTTTTGAGAAGCTTAACTTTGTCATAGCCTTTTGCTTTACTTTTATTCAGACAACCTCATTCATCGTATTTTAAGGTTTCTTTCTTTCTTCCAAAGAAGCCAAGTTAGTAGGCACTGTAGCGAAAAACTCTGCAGAAGTGTTTTACATCTACTTGAATTTTGTCCATTTGCAAATTTGGTTGCTTCCAAACTGATAATCACTTGGACTCCAAGGAGATCAAACCAGTCAGTCCTGAAGGAAATCAACCCTGAATATTCATTGGAAGGACTGATGCTGAAGCTGCAATACTTTG
Source organism: Madoqua kirkii (assembly GCA_006408675.1). Classification (NCBI taxonomy): domain Eukaryota; kingdom Metazoa; phylum Chordata; class Mammalia; order Artiodactyla; family Bovidae; genus Madoqua; species Madoqua kirkii. The sequence continues at coordinate 34,101 of SJYC01029339.1, read as the reverse complement.
GCCACCTGATGCAAAGAGCCGACTCATTCGAAAAGAACCTGATGCTGGGAAAGATTGAAGGTAGGAGGAGAAGAGGCCACCAGAGGATGAGATGGTTGGATGGCATCACCAACTCAATGGACATGAATTGAGCAAACTCTGGGAGATAGTGAAGGACAGGGAAGCCTGGCGTGTTGCAGTCCATGGGGTCACAAAGTGTCAACTTAGCAACTGAACAACAAAACTAGTCTCAGTATTTTAAGGAAATATCCAAATATATATTCTCTGTTTCTAAATACGTACTGGTTTCAGATAAAGTGTTTGACATCTCTCGTTAGTGCCGATATGACCTTATATGTGTACATTCTTCAGTATAGAATAATACTCTGCTGCTGCTGCTGCTGCTGCTAAGTCGCTTCAGTCGTGTCCAACTCTGTGTGACCTCATGGACGGCAGCCCACCAGGCTCCCCCGTCCCTGGGATTCTCCAGGCAAGAACACTGGAGTGGGTTGCCGTTTCCTTCTCCAGTGCATGAAAGTGAAAAGTGAAAGGGAAGTCGCTCAGTCATGTCCGACTCTTAGCAACTGCATGGACTGCAGCCCACCAGGCTCCTCTGTCCATGGGAGTTTCCAGGCAAGAGTACTGGAGTGGGTCTCCAGTGCCTTCTCCATGGAATAAACTCTACAAGCAAACAAAGAGTGCCAGATTGCTACTGACTACAGTAGCTGACCACAGAGTCTATGCTAGAACCCCTTTTCCATTCCGTTGTATACCCATGAAATCCACTTTAAAGTTAAATTATCAGAAAAATGCTAGACCAGAATAACATAGATGTGAACTCCCAATGCAAGAGTTGTCTTAAAGAATGGGTACCTTTAAATCATTGCTTTATTTTCTGTACTTGCCGTGTTTATCACCCCAATTCTTGTAGCTTTAATAAGATGTACTTGTAAAATTCTTATTTCATCTTCTTCTTCTATGCTTCAGTATGTTATTTATCTATAAATGATCAAAGCCACAGTGTTTTGCAACTGGTAGGTTTCTTTTAGTACACTATAATTGAATACTTTCGTCTTTGGATGGAGTCCACAGTGTTTTGTTTTTTTTTTAATGCCTCTAAACCATATAAATCAAAAGTTTTATTAGGAAAAGTAGAGTCAGAGAAACAGAAAGGTCATCACTACCAAAACAAAACCACATTTTGCTAGTCCTTGATACGCAATTTCATCATGTGCTCTTCTCTGTCAAGCCTGAAACACATTTTTAATGCAGAAGTGAATAGAAACCAAATATAACATCGGTTTGAAATATGGCTTTGTTTGAATCACCAAATGGCTGCTTTAATCGCTGTGAATTAACAAAGTCCTATGCAGCCCCGACCTTGATGCTCGGTGGCCCTGTTCTTTGCTCCTGCCCCACTTTACTGGCCTGAGGGGAAGGACTGGTTCTGCCGGGCTGGAGGTCTAGCTGTGTGCCCGCGCTGCCTGCCCCTGCGAATGTTCCAAGTATTCTCCTTGGCTGCCACTCTAACCCCTCACGTCTGTAGGGGTCATTCTAGCTTGGGCTTCCTTTTACTTATTGCTCTTCTTCTGCAGACCTCTCCCTCTCAGTCTATAATCCAGAATTTCGACAGATTCTGCCCTTCTCTCCACTGTACTCACACTATTTATAATTCTCTTCTGTTTATGGCGATCACTTGCCCTTTTGTTTTCTGCTTCTCTGAATTATTATCTCCTATCAATTATGTTGCCTTTTTTTGCTCCTTTCCCTGTGACAGCTTGGGTACCAAAAGTAGATTTCTCATTCTACCAGGATCTCATTGACTTTAGTAAATCTTGAGTCAATGATTTACTTCTTCAAGAAGTAAAGAAGGAGCCGCGGCTGGAGAGGTTGACTTGTGAAGTCGCTAAACTTTCTTTCTAAAATTTCTACTTTTCCTCTTTATTTTCACTTGGGGCCAAAATAGTCTTTGAAGAACACCATCATATAAAGAAATCAATTGCAAATATGTGACTATATAGCCCAAATACAAATAGCTATGTATGGAATTGCTTGTACTTATGGGTCGTGATGACCCACGAAAAGAGCTTTGAACTAAGAATGAGGGAGCACAGATATGTAACTAATTGTATGACACGAACCAAGTCACGAGGCTGGGATTTCTTCATCTAGAAAACAAAGTCAGACAAAATCTTGCCTCGCTCTGAAGCTTTATGATTCTTTCCCAAAACTATAAACATGAAGATTGCTCGGTGTGAGGAACCAGAAAAGGTGGAGACAATCGCTTTTGCCGTTTATCCTTTCTATAGCCTATGTGAGTACAAGTGTTTTCTGCTATTCTTTTGTTTCAAGTTGGAAAATGGGGACCTCAGAGAGTAAGATGAGCTGTAGAGTAATAGACTAGTGAGGGCGTGGTCTGGGACGTGAACCTGGATTTCCAGCAAACGGCCACTGGTCCCGGATGGCATCCCAGTGCTCTTGTGGGCCGCCACTGTCCTTTCTTCACTCACAGGTGCCCTCTACACTCCTCCTCCCTGAATCGCAGATATCTCGCACATCTCCCAGAACCCCGAAGAGCAGCCACAGGACTAACAGAGAGTATCTTTTGTATTTGAAACCCCACTTTTGCTACTCACTACGCCCCTTCCCCAAACAGTACATTTAAAATAGTTTGATGACTGTGTAGTGAATAGCAGCTCAAGAGACAAAGATATTCATAGTTAAATGCTAAATTGATGATACTGACCAGAATACTCTTAGCACTTACTACGTATCACTGGGAACTGTGCTTCACTTCTCTAAGTCTGAGTTTCTCCCCCTCTCTCTGAAAAATGGGGATGATAACAGTACCCACCTTGCGACTGAGTAATATGAATAATAAATACGAAGCATGACCAAGTTTGTGGAGCTGAAAGAAGCTCAGAAATATTAGTTACTGTGATGGTGATGGTTGTGATATAACCCTATTTGTGGTTACTCTTAGCAACAATAATAATAATTAGAGAAAGTCACTGAAAGGCCTAGAGAAGGCATAGATGACTTCATGAAAAATGTCACCTATAGCTGGGCTGCAAAAGATTCCAGATTTGAATGAGTTTGGAAGAGGAGAAAAGTCTCTTCTAGTTCTTCGGAATAAACTAGAGGGACAGAGGCGCAAAGACAGGAAAGAGCATGGGCATCTTCATCTGACTGGCACTTTTGTAGGAGAGGAAAGAGAAATAGCGTGGAGAAGACCCTGGGGTGGGAATGGGGAGGTGACATGAGCCAAGTCTTCCCCACATTGTTATGAGATCCTAGAACAGTTTCAAGAACTTAAAAAAAAAAAAAAAAAACTTCTAAAAAAGTCTAGTATTTGAGGTGTTGTTAAATACCTTAACCACTGTAAATATTTCATTCGGTTCTTTTACATTCCGTCTATAAAGACAGTTTCAAGGACGGTCACCAGGGTGTTTGTTTTGCCGGAATGCAGAACCGTCATCACGTGTGTTCTTGTTCTTCCCACTGTCACTGACTTGGAGTGCGCTCTGAGCAGTGTGAAAGGAATTTACTATAAATAAAGAATGCATCGTAAATGCATCAAATAAAATTGTGACCCAGAGTGTAAGCCTGAGAGCAGGGCCCGTGATTTATGAATCCTCCGTGCATCTGATGATCACAGCCCCTGCTACAGTGCTGAGAACTGGCTGAATGGAATCCAGAAAGCACTTGCGGTGCTGGAGAGGGCATGAAGGGCCGCTGTGGTGAAAGGGCTCCGTCACATCCTTAAGGCAGAGAACGGTCACCTGGAACCTGGTGGAGGGGTTCCAAGGAGCCTGACACTGTTGGTATCTGTCTGAGACCCCTGGCCGTTCTTTTTTTCCCTCTTCCTATCTCTGTCTCTGTTCCATCAGCTGGAATCTGTTATCGTTTTTCTTTCCCTTGCAACATCTGTTGTCAATTGCACCCTGTTGTTTTTTTGCCTGTCTTGATAATTCTCACACCTTCAGGGTTCCGTCAGTAGTCCTCAAGATAACTATGTGTGCTATCATCTGAGACAGCAAGCCTGCTGCTCGCAAGGACCCCCCTCTGCCTGGAGAAATCCACCTGGTGTGGCCCGCAGGGTGTTTTTTTGGTTTGTTTTAGGAGACACGGTGAATTTCCCAGTTCAGAAAGGGTAAAATGAAAGACGAAAACCTCCAGATCTGTGCAATTTTCAGAAAGCCAGGGCGCATTCCTAGGAGCAGTTCATAAAGGCAGGTGCTGTGAGGAATCTGAGGCAGGAACTGGATTCCTGAAGCCAGCCAAGAGTTGATTGCTTATGTTTTTAGAGCTGCGTGAAAGAGAGAAATGTAGCCACCCACTGCTGTGCAGTCAGCGGCGTCTCACAGCTGCGGGCCCCAGAGCACTTTGAAAATCACCCCGAATGGTCTTCTGCCTCTGTGCTACCAACTTTTCACCCAGCCTTGCAGTGGGTTGCATGCTGTGTGTCATCGTACGTGTGGATTGGGTTCAAGAAGCCAGCCTCTGCTGTTTTCTAAGGCGGAGAGTTGGCCAGTGTCCTGAATACAGTCTCAGTGTGATCTCCAGAGTTTCAGGTTGAAGCAAAGAAAATATTTGAGTTGCTCTGAGCTTGACTTCAGACATCAGGCCTTATGTTGATCAACTTTACATTCTAATTTGGGGCCCACCTGAAGGCATAAAACCACATACACACACACACACCCCTAGGACTCTCTCCCTTGGCGTGACGTTACAACTTTTTAGCGACAAATAGTTGGCTCAGTTACGAGTTCTCTCTCTTCCTCACCAAGTTCTCTCCCTACTCAAGCAATTGGATTCATAGACAGAAGGCCGTCAGCGAGTGGTGGTATCGGCCTTTCTTGAACTTCTGCCCCTTTGGCAAAGGAAGATGATTCTTACTAGTAGTGTTCGTGCTATTTCAGGGCCACTCTGGAGGCAGGAAGAAATGGAGATGGAAATGGTTAGAGGAGGTATCAGGCAAATGGCCAGGTATCTACTGACAGCCAGCTGGTGCTTCTACCAGGCTCTCTTCTCAATACTTGGGGTGCCCTCACCAGCAGCTGCAGACTCCCCCCGAGTGCCAAGGGCCACGAACACAGGCTGTTGGCCAGGAGGCCCTTGGCTAAAGGGGCAGCAGCTGCGTGGCTCCAGTTCAGGTTTGCTAGACGGGGAGCAGAGCCGGCGTCAGCCAGGTCTTCTGAATTTTCTAGAGAAGCCTGAAAGCAGAATTTTTTGTGAAGGCTCCTGATGTGTTAATGTTGGCAACCATTAAAAGACAAGTTTTAAATAGCGCGCAGGCCAATCACAACCTGTTGGCAGGCAGTGTTCAAGCTGCTAGTGTGGGCACCCCCCCTGCCCCCAGCTTACCTAGCAGGTGGGCCCTCCCTGAAGGGGCTCCTCTCTCATCGTACATGTGGATTGGGTGCAAGAAACTCTTTTTTGGCTTTGCTGTCACTGACATTTTTTTTTTAATACCAAACATTAAAAAAAAAAAACACCAGCCGTTTTAAGAGTTCTTGGACCCCTTTTCTGAACATAGTCTGGGACGAACCCCAACTCCCAGGGTGGCCGCCAGGATGAGCCATCCCCTCAAGTGACCTCCAGTTTGCGGCGCGTCCAAGAGGGGAGGAGGGGAGAGGCTGGCCCTTCGGGATGTTCTGGATGACTCCAAAACGGGCTTCAGCCTTGCTCGGATGGACAGCCTGAGAGCAGGCGGAGATCCAGTTAGCTGTGCTGGATGGGGGGAAGCACGTGCCTGGCAAGTCAGGTCAGAACCTCGTCGGCTGCGCGTGGCGACCTGCGTGCAGTGTGTTCGTGCAGAAGCGAACGAGATGCTCCCGGAGACAGAGGAGAGAAAGCAGTCAGTGGATAGGGAGCGTGGGGAACGGTGCTTATCCCTGTTCCCCAACTGGAACTAAAAACAAGCCGTGAAAAATCAAAGAAAAGTTCAGTCCCTGTGGGAAATGCTCTGGGCACCTTCTCTCCGAACTCCTTGAGCATGCCCGTTCATTCTCCAGGCTCTTGGAAATTTTCACCAAAAATAGAAGCAGTGCCAGTTGGTCCCGTGGCTGGGATGGAGACAAGAGATGATTTTTGTTCCACGTGGAGGAATAGGGCCTATGAGCAGATGACATGGGGCAAGGCAAAAGACATGTCAGCACCCCCCACCCCCTGACCCGGATTCACGGTTGTATTTCTTTATGGTGTGTGAGTTGGGCAAGCAATCTGATTAACCGAGTCAAGACCTGCAGTTTCAGCTTTATGGAGTTGCACTGCAAAAAAATGCAGCTCAGCGTTTGAGACAATGTCATCTGTATCTTGTGTTTTTTTTCTTTCTTTTTTTTTTTTAATTGATTTTCCCCCCTAGAGAGGCAAGGATGACATCAGCCAAATATGTGAGACAGGCTCATCTAATTAAAATTGTGTTTATTTACTTGTTATTTGAAAAAGAATATTAAGCATGCTTGTGAGACATTTGTGTCTGGAAAGAGTTGAGCAACTCCAAAGCTGTAGCGTGCGGCCATTGGTTAGAAATTGCTAAATTATGTTTCTTTATTTTCCACGAAATGTCAAATGTTGTTCTTTTGCTCCTATAAAGGTCAGTATGGTTGAAAGAGGGGGGAAAGAATGAAACTTGGACCATTCACTTGTTATTGAACTTCAGAAGTGTTTTATTTACCAGTAAAATTAAATCGAGAAATGTTTTCCTGGCTCTGAAACAAGAGAGACTAGATTGCAATAAAGTTAATGACTTTGTGTGACTTTCCTCTTCTTTCTGGGCCTTTCAGTGAAAAAGCAGGGAGAAAACTGGTTTGACAGGGAAAGTTGTTGATGATTACTCTGTGTTACACATATATGTGGAATATATATTATGTTCCATAGGTTAGGTGTCATAATTGTTCCCTTATGTTTTTCTATGCTTTGATGTTCCTGTACAGAATATCGTTGTAGAAATAAAATTCTCTTTACTGAACTATTTCATAGGCATTTTCCCAATGCTAACCAGGGCCTTGCTCCTCAAGCAGAAAAGCCCTCTCCTGTTTATAACTGATGATATACAACTGGGCATACGCACACAGGGCCAGAAAGAAAGTACTGTTTGTTCTAGGTTAGTTCCAAAGAACTATTGTTATTTATTAGCACTGTTTGATCTGGTCATGGTGCATTACCACCTCATACCTCTTTTTGGAAAAAAAAAAAGAGTGAAAATAATAAAATAGCATTATTTAAGAGGGAGAAACCATGAATTTCCATTGAGTTGCCTCTTCTAATCTTATTCTGAAAGTAGTCTGGCAAAATCCAGGTGAGGAAACCATCATTGCTGTCAGTGACAGCACATGTGCTAGTAACATTTTCGAGATTGTTGTTGCTGTTCAGCTGCTGAGTCATGTCCAGCTCTTTGCGACCCCAGGGACTGCAGCACCCCAGGCTTGCCTGTCCTTCACTGTCTCCAGGAGCTTGCTCAAACTCATGTCCGTTGAGTCAGTGATGCCATCCAACCATCTCGTCCTCTGTCACCCCCTGCTCTTGCCCTCAGTCTTTCTCCGCATCAGGGTCTTTTCCAGTGAGGCAGCTCTTTGCATCAGGTGGCCAAAGTATTGGAGCTTCAGCTTCAGCATCAGTCCTTCCAGTGAATGTTCAGAGTTGATTTCTTTTAGGATTGACTGGTTTAATTTCCTTGTAGTCCAAGGGTCTCTCAAGAGCCTACTCCAGCACCACAGTTCGAAGGCATCAATTCTTCAGCACTCAGCTTTTTTATGGTCCAACTCTTACATCCATGAAGACAACACATGACTACAGGAAAACCGATAACTTTGAGTATACAGACCTTTGTTGGCAAAGTGATGTCTCCACTTTTTAATATGCTGTCTTGGTTTGTCACAGCTTTCCTTCCAGGGAGCAAGCATCTTTTAATTTTGTGGCTGTAGTCACCAACTGCAGTGATTTTGGAACCCAAGAAAATAAACTCTGTCACTGCTTCTACTTTTTCTCCTATTTGCCATAAAGTGATGGGACCAGATGCCATGATCTTAGTTTTTTGAATGTTGAGTTTTAAGCCACCTTTTTCACTCTCCTCTTTCACCCTCATCAAGAGGCTCTTTAGTTTCTCTTCACTTTATGCCATTAGAATGGTATCATGTGTGTATCTGAAGTTATTGATATTTCTCCTGGCTATCTTGGTTCCAGCTTGTATGTAAAAGTGTATCTTTAGTAACTCCCTACTCAGCTTCCTATGTCTTTTTCCTTCTCTTGACCCTCTTACCCCACCCCTTAATTGTGCTTTGTTTTTGAGTGGGACTCAGTGTCATCTATGAGGGCTGCACAGAGACGGACACGACCGAAGTGACTTAGCAGCAGCAGTGTCGCTTAATCCCCCATGACAGTCTCAAGGTGCTAGTCTCAGCTGTGCCTCTTGCCAGGATATTGAAATCTTAAAAAGGGACCGTCCAGACCTCCTTCCATTTCTCCTACTCCTGGAGAGAAAGTGACTATAGTAAAACCCCTTCGCTTCCGTTATCCACCTTCCAGGGTATGCAAATAGCAAGCACAAGCTCTTCACCACACTTCTTGGGTTCTAATCCTGGCTTGCTATTTGCTAGTTCTATGATTTAAGATGAGTTACTTAACATACCAAGCTCCCCAAGTAGCTCAGTGGTAAAGAATCCGCCTGCCAATGCAGGAGCCACAGGAGACACGGGTTAGATCCCTGGGTTGGGAAAATCCCCTGAAGGAGGAAATGGCAACCTGCTCCAGTATTCTTGCCTGGGGGATCCCATGGACAGAGGAGCCTGGCAGACTCCAGTCCGTGGGGTCGCAGAGTTGGATGCAACTGAAGCAACTGAGCACTTAACATACCCCCGTGCCTCAGTTTCCTCATCTGTAAAGTGAGCATGGTAATGGTACAGATCTCACAGTGCTGTTGTGAAGATTGCATGAGGCAATATATATGTAAAGCATTTCAGAGTGGTAGTACATAGTAAGCATTCAGTAAATGCTCATCTTTTGTTATTACTGTTATCCTCTCCCATTTTACAAATTTTATTTCATCTGTGAATTGGTCGTAATTGCTTCTCTGTTCCTGAGCTGTGAACTTTCTTTAGTTAGCACTAGAAGATGCTTAATGTTAATTGATTGATTAATTAATTTACTCTGTTTCAGGAACTATTATATGTACTTAAGGTAAACCAATGAACACAACAGACCAAAATGCCTGCCCTTGAGAAACTTGCGTTTGGGTGGAAATGCAAGAAAAGAAAAGAAATGGGAAAAGGAAATCCTCCTTCAGGGGAGTTCCCCAGCCCAGGGATCTAACCTGTGTCTCCTGCGGCTCCTACGTTGGGCGTTGGGGGGTGAGGGAGATGTATATTACAAATAAACATAATAAGGAAATTATGTAGCATATTAGAAGGTGATGAATGCATGTTCAGGAGAATGAGGGGCAGGTCAGTGGGTTGCAGTTTTAAATAAGTGGTCATGGACGCTCATTGAGAAGACAAGTGATGACTACATCTAAAAGTTAACAAAGGAAGGTCCAGCTTCATTTGCTTTTACTTCCTTGTCTATTTATTTTTTAAAATTTAAAAAGTAGAAGATTTTAACTGTATTTTTTGAGCAGCCATAAGTGAGTTCCATTATATTATCAGCATTGCAAACTGAATGTCTCTTAGACTAGCTCTTTTGATGTAATTTTTGGCCTTTTTCCTGAAATTTCCCATCACATTTATTTTCTGGTGCATTTATTTTGAGTTCATCCATCCAAAAGCACCACAAAATTAATTTTTAAAGATGTGTGTCTTACTTTTCTCTCCCAGGTAAGTGGGGTTCATATTAGATTCACAGTGTAAAATTTCAATTTCACTTTAGGCCAGTCCAGTACTTCTGCATCAAAAGAAAGTTTAAACTTGTTTGCTTCACGTCACTTACCAACGTAGGAGCACTGTGAGCCAAACGAGGACAAAAATGACTAGATCTGGAGATTGAAGACGTTCCAGGGGTGACTTTACCGTGGCTGTTTAGAAAATGTTTTCTCCTCTAGTGCAGACACCTGAAGGAGAAGGCAATGACAACCCACTCCAGTCCTCTTGCCTGGAAAATCCCATGGACAGAGGAGCCTGGTGGGCTGCAGTCCATGGGGTCGCAGAGTCAGACACAACTGAAGTGACCTAACAGCGGCAGCAGATGCCTGAGGTTAACTTACGGATAGAAAAGATGACAGAGAAACAAAAGCAAAATGGAGTTTTCCTCAAAAAAAAAAAAAATCTGTTCATTACAAACTTCAGCATTCCTGACATTCAGTGAAGAAGAAAAATTTTAGATGGACTGGTTTGAGTTCAGGGGACATACATAAAAATAGTTAACTCCAAAGTTTTCCATATAATTCTCTTGTATTTGAGTTTGTATGAGTTTGGATAAATGAACATCAAGAGGGATATTTTCATTGTTTTATATTAAAATTAACTTTCCCTTGGAATGGAAGTTTGCAAGTGTCTGCAACTGGGACAGTCCCTCAAAGATGTGGAGTTTCAGCCTGTTTGTTGTGAGCAATGCAGACCTCAGAGTGAACAAAACTTTGTAGATAAAACCAACAAAGTAGAGGAAGGAGCGTCACAACACTGCCTTTCTCTGTGCTTCCTGTTCGGGTGTTCACTCTCAGGACACGCCTCCCCTGAATCTATGCAAGGAGAAAGGAGGGACCCTTGATGTTCCCTGAGTGTGTTACTTCCCAGGCATTTTCACCTATGGGCTGCTGACATGATATGTAAACACTGGCCTTTAAAAGTGCCTTTCGTTCGCTCTGAGTAGGTCCAGTTATGTAATACTGTTGGCCCCCAAAGCAGGCTTTCCCAGGCTTTCTGCGTGGACCAGGAGTATAGTTAAAGATACAGTGGATGCTGTAATTTTGGAGCATCACAGCACAGCATTAGGACATGGGGAATCCTGAACACACTGAAAACCCCCGAAGTCCAGAGAGAATCAGGCAACACTACTCTTTTTCAAAAAAGTTTTTTAAAGACTTTATATTTTGTGTTGGTGTATAGCCGATTTACAATGCTATGTTAGTTTCAGGTCAACAGGAAGGGACTCAGCCATACATATAAATGTATCCATCCTCCCCCAAACTCCCCTCCCATCCAGGCTGCCACCTAACACTGAGCAGAGTTCCACATCAAGCAACACTAGTCTTGATAAATTACAGTGAAGAGTTGGGGATTTGGAATCAGGCCCAAGTTTGAATTCCAGGTTCAATGCCATCCCAAAGTCCCCAGTAAATGAAATAGCGCACAGAAAGTGCTTAGCCCAGCATTTGGCACATAAGTGGACACTCAATAAAGGGTAGTTTTACTATTTTTAAAAAGACAGTGAGAGGAAGAGAAGGGTTGCGTAGCCTTAAATAAGTCTCCAGATTTATTTTGAGTAAATGCATTTTGTGCTAAAGCTTTTCCTGGTAACCAGGTCACCGAAACATGGAAAGCACTATTGCTAGGGCATATTGGCTAGAATGAATAAATACAGCAATTACGGTTTTCACAATACAGAGGGGTTTTATTTCATTCCCATCTCCTTGCCTCCCACCACACTACTATGTTCATGTGTAAGCATGTTCCCCTTTAGATTATTTTTCCCAAATCTCATCTTTCTTAAAGGATCCAGCACGAAATGTCCCAGTTCCCCGAAACCTTCTGCGCCTCACTAGTTTACTGCGATCTCCTGATGCCAGCCCCCACATTCTGTTCTGCATTTTCACTCTCTTGGCGTATCCTCCACCACCTGGGGCTCTTTCCCAGCCAGTTCCCTGAAGACCCACTCTTCCACTTCTTCTGTACTGCCGGAATGCTTAATTACAAGGCTGGCAGAAAGTCCTCGGTAAATTCTTGTCGAACTAAATCTCTTATTTGAAATTTCCAATAGCTCCACTTCTCTCCCACAGACCTCTTCAGTTTAGGGGAGTCTCTTGAAATGACTCACAACTTTTAGCACCTCATCCCCAGCTGACGTTTTCAAATTATTTACATGCTTCATAGTTTTCCAGCATGTACTACCAAAACATTTATATTAAAAGGACATATTTAATTATCATGCACTGGCCCTAAGACGTGTGTGATAGCCAGCAGCATTGTTCCACTTAAGAGCTATTTTAATAGCTGAAGGTTACATGCTTTGCCGCAAATCATCGACTTCGTGGCGGGGTCAGGGGGAGAAGGAAGGATAGCTTTCCAGGGCAGTGGTGGCCTTCAGCAACCAGGAAGGTGAAGTCGGTGCCTCGGCTAACTCACTCAGTTTACTGGAAGTGCATATTTTCCAGGTGCCAAATTCAGTAAGTCATGGAGCAAATGTTTATTTTGCTAGGCTTTGAAAAGTTGCTTCGCTTCTTGTAAGTTTTCTCGGTGGAAGTATTCCAAGATGTGACTTAATCTATGTTTGCAGCATTGAACTGGAAACAGGATTTGTTATGGGGCTTGGCTCTGTCATTTATGGGCCACTTTTGTAGGAAAGGTGTGCAGAAGCAACAGGAGAAATGCCTGGTGTTTGAACAGTTGTGTCTCAACAAGAAATATACTGATAATACTATATCTTTTTTTCATGTTGCCAAGATTTTGGTTTTCCACCATGTGAAGGGAGCCATCCAACCTTACAGAAGAGTCATGTGTCCATTTTGTCAATTATTTTCATTTATTTCTAGAATTGCAGTAACCGAGTGATACATGGGGTCACCTCCTTAGACTTCCCAGTAACCTGGACAGAGTACTCTCTTGCACTTTCCTGTAGCTATTATGGTTTGACTGTTTTTCCAAACTCCCTCGGGCCAGAGACAAGCCAGCCATCATCAGTAGGGAAACCCCATCGGGGCTATTATTACCCTTTGAACTTACTCTGTAGGCATCCTGTAAAGCATTTGAGACTTTGTTTGTCAACTAATAATAATCTTATTAGATGTTTGACTTATTACAAAAGGGACTACTTAACAGTTTACAGCGTAGAAAAGCCCTCAGCTGGATAAACAGTCCATGTAGTTGCCCAGTAGACAAAACCAAAGCAAGACTTACTGACAGTTTGAATCCTGGGTAAGAAATTAGGAAGCTGACTTCATAGGTTGACTCCAGCCCTTGCCTGAACCATTTCAAGTTATTTTCTGTTTTCGTACTACAAATTTGGATTGTCTTCAAAATCAGCAGACTGTCTTGCTGTTGATTCACCACCTGAACAACTTTATCAAGCCTTTCTTAAAGTCACTCTTTAAGGGCCCTACCTTTTGGCTCAGCTGGTAAAGAATCTGCCTGCAGTTCAGGAGACCTGAGTTTGATCGCTGGGCTGAGAAGACTCCCTGGAGAAGGGAAATGCTACCCACTCCAGTATTCTGGCCTCAGCTGAGCAACTTCACTTCACTTCACTAAAGTCACTCTGATTCTTGCACTCACTGAAAATGTATTAGCCTTAAAGTGTTTGGAGTTCCTCAGCCCCATCCCCTAAAGCAGCACTCTACAATGTTTTGGGTTGGCCAAGTAGTTTGTTTGGATTTTCCTGTAACATCTTATGGGAAAACCACGAGCAAACTTTCTGACCAACCCAAGAATGTAAAATCTAATCACACTTCTTGGTACTACAGTTTTGAACAATCAACAAGAGTCATTTGGGGGGTTTCGAAGTTCTCATTTGGAACAGGAAGGTCCATTTAGTAACCATCTGTGATTCCCTTTAGCTGTAGGGTAAAAATAATTTGTTGTATGAAGATTCAGTTCAGTCTGATATCCGAAGCGTCTCTGCCCTTCTGCAGCAACCAGTGGGTTGTTAACGCATGGACGTGTTGTCTGGTCGTCTCGGGTACCTTCTTGTGCTGAGCTTTTCTGCTTCCTCCTGCCTGCCACGTGGCTTCCTAGTTGTTTTTAAAAACCCACTTAGAAGTCAACTCTTACAAGTGATCTTATCTTCTTACCCCCAACCACTTTTTGATGTTTTTCCTTTGAGTTCCTGCAATATGATTATTTTCCTGATTCATCTGCTATAATATCATTTACTTTTGTTTTTCTCTCACTCACCTGGTGTCCACTTGAAGATAAGTGTTACGTGTCTTATCTCTTTGTTCCGAACTCTTAACAATGCCTATGCCCAGTAAATATTGAATAAAGGATTAGATCCATGAATGAATGGACACTGGAATGAATGCTAAGAATAGTGAAAGGTTTACTGTAGCTTTCCATCATGTTGTCTGATACTGGTGATCCTTAAATTAAATGACTCTCTACCGACCCCCCTCCCCAACTCCCACACGTACACACACTGGGGAAAAAGCTAGTAAAGACAGGGAAATCCACTCTGCTGTTCTTAAAGTGAATTGATAAGGACCCCACCGATGTCAGAATGGTCTATCCTGTGTTCCCAGGACTTAGAAACTGAATAATCAACTTTGGGCAAATCTGAGAGGATTTATTGGGAAATAAAATTTCTGTTTCATTTCCTAGAGGATTATTATGAAAACAAGGGGGCAAGGATTCTTTAATGTTAAAAAAATAAAATGAGACTTCTGTAATGAAAACCAAAAGTTATAATATAGATGAAGAAAAACAGTAATAGCCTAAAATAGAAAAAGCCTGAGTTTAAAATATTTAATTTTCTCTGGACTAAAAAATTGATGCAGACTGTTGTGGGTGTTTGAAGATCCCAATTATTTGGACAGATGTATGTATGTATAGAATGTTTTGCTATTTAATTTATGAGTTAAAACTAACTCTAAAATTCATCTCCTTTATTTGTAAACAAATACAGTTAACATTTACTTGAGATGTTCTATCTTCTCTGACACATAAAATTCAGCTCTCTGTAATAAGAACAAAAATTACTATTAAAGACCTATTTCTTAATTTTCCCCTATTACCACTCTCACTTATCCAGGCCATGAGCCAGGCTAAATAAGAAAGCACTTGAGAAAGAAGGTATAATTCTTCCCTTCCTGTGAATTCTGTCATCGCTTGCTGTGGTTGGATTCAGTAGTATCTTTATGATGTGTAGGAGGTGGAACTATTTGCTTTTTCTCAACTACTGAATATATTGTGCTCAAATCATTTCAGTCCTGTCTGACTATTTGTGACCCCATGGACTATAGCCTGCCAGGCTCCTCTGTCCACAGGATTCTCCAGGTAAGAATACTGGAGTGGGTTGTCATGCCCTTCTCCACTGAATATATTGTAGAAACTGCTTTTATCTTTGGGGGCACCATAGATCAAAGTTTCATACTTAACTTTGCAGGCTCAAAAATTCACACTTAACAAAGCTCCAGAAAGCTAATTCACTATTAAGTATTTATGATGTGTTAATTTACAGTGAGATTTGTGTGTGGCTGGGAAATAGACCACTTGTCTACAGAAAGTAAATTTGTAGAGTTAACCTTCTTTGTGATAGGCTTTAAGAGAACACAAAATATCTGCAACTATGTTATGTTCTGCAACTATAGAAAAAAATCAAACTTTAATTCTAGAAAAATTCATATAAAAGCCAGTCTACAGCACACCTTGATTTTGTACATGAGAAACTGGGACCCTACGTAGTGATGGAGCTGAGACTAGAATCCAGGTCTCCTGGGTAGAGATCTGTGTACTTTTCACAGCCCCTGCTGTCTCCCTGATCTAAGAGTGAAATAAATAGTCAGCAGTTGGACCAAGAGATGGTTCAGATTCTTTAGTGACCATATATTAAGCTGGAAAAAAATACTCAAAAATAATATTTCCATTAAGCTGAAATCATCTGATAAAGCACCTTGTCTCCACTTTGGGTTGGAGGGACCAATAAATTTCTAAATTTAAAGATGGAAGAGGACATCAAAAAATAAAGTGCCTGGGTCACTGGTTAATGATGGAGAATCTCTGACAGATTCTTGTCTGTCTCTGGCTAACTAAATGATCCTTTGTCATTGGTTTTCCAAATGTTTTGTCTTCATAGAACAAACTGCTAAACTTATTTTAACTACATTGTAAATCAGTGTGTCTTAAATTAGAAGATTCTCTAGAGTTTCTGATAAATTTGAGTCTCCTTGTTACCTTCATAAGTAACACATTTCCAAGTCATATTTTAGGTTATAAGTGAAAAGATTTCAACAGGCACCCTCCCTCATCATTTATTTACTCAGAGACATTTATTATGTAGGTCACTGCGTCAGGTTCTGAGCACGACAGAAATGGTCCCAAACCAAACATGAAAAATCACAGAGGCTGTTGCTACTGTGGGAGGCATATTTTAATAAGACAATAACACAGACCTTGTTAAAAATTGGATAAGTTCTACAAGAGAATACTGCAGGGTGCTATTTAAAAAGAAAAAAAAAACCATAAACAGAAGAAAGTTATCTAAATTTGGGGGATTCCTGAGGAAGAGAGGTCAGATGTTGGCGTAAGTGGTACCAGTAAGCCCAGAAGGGATTATGCATTTTGGAAGAGTTTTCTGGAGGGAGCAGCAGTGTAATGAAGCAGCTCTTAGAATTGTAGGACAGGAGGGGAAGAGAGTAGGGGCAGGGTGATACAGAGTTTCTTGCCATGATGAAGGTGTGAAATTGTGGTAACTTTGGCTAGCGTATGAGCAATGGATTTGGAAAGAAGTCCAAGGTTCAAGAAATATTTTGTATACATGTTTCATTGTCATTCTCCCAGATCTTCCCACCCTCTCCCTCTCCCTCTGAGATGAAGCACCAGTCTATGTTCAATACAGGATACAGGATGCTTGGGGCCGGTGTATGGGATGAACCGGGGGGATGGGCAGGGAAGGGAGGTGGGAGGGGGCTTTAACATGGGGAGATCGTCTACACCTGTGGCTGATTCATGTCGGTGTATGGCAGAACCAATACAGTACTGTGAAATGGAATAAGCATTAAACAAAAATTAAAAAATAAAAATTTATAAAAAAAAAAAAGAAAAGAAATATTTTGGAGGTAAAATTGACCGGATTTGGTAATGGATTGGATTGGGGATGGGGAGGAGGAGAGAGAAGGTTCGTCCAAGGTGGTCCCCCTCCTGGGGACCGCAGTGTGTGTAGATGAGCCATCCCAGGCAGCTCTTGGTGCTCTGCAGCCCACCTGGTGCCATCTGGACTTTTACCGTCCCCTCCAATTATTCCACTGCTCCAAGGTAAGGGAAGCACAAACTGTTTCAGCTTCCAGCCACTTCACACCTAGGTTTCCGAGCCTACTAAGGAAAACTGTGTACTTGAAGAGATTCCCAAATCCCTTTGAAGGAAGGCTTCATAGAGTTGTTCAAAGATTTTAATAACAGTGTTTGCAAAGCTCCTAATACAGTCCGTGGCACATACAGAAATGCAGTGAGGTAGAAATTGCCTTTCCTCTTTTGTGTGCCGATTCTTGTATTTACACTTCAGGGAATCCCACTAACCTTTACTATAGTAAATAAGTATGTTTTTAATCCAGCACTTATTTTATCAGGCTCTTATGCAGAGGTCAGCTCCACCATACAGCTTATTAAAGATACATACTTGTCAGTTAGGCAGTAATGGGTCTTCTGAGGCCAGAATCCAATGTGGGTGGGTAGTGGGAGGGCGGGAGGAGGGGAGTGTTTTCCACTTAGAACCAACTAGCAATTCTCAGGACACCAGGTGGATATCCTACCGCGATTCTGACACTGTTATCTGGAGATTACATTAGATTCCTCAGGTTAAATGGTCAGTCTTATGACTGCCCATCTCAGCTCCTGCCTCCAACTTAGATGTCAGTTGCAAGCTCAGGTTGTTACCTGCTCTTCTAACTGACTACAAATCCAGGATTCCCAAGACCCCCTCCTCAGTTCAATTAATTGACTACAGCAAAACTCAAAGATGCATTTATTGGTTTATTACAAAAGGATATCAGGGGTAGCCAAATAGAAGAGATGCAAGAGCAAGTTATGGGAAAGGCGATGAAGGTCCACCCCTCCTCCAGGTTCATCACTCTCCTTGAATCTCAGTGTGTTTGCCAACCTAGAAAGTCTCCCAACCAGGTCCTTTTGGGTTTTTATGGAAACTTCACTACATAGGCATGGTTGTTGAAATCACTGGTCATCAGCAATTGATTCAACCACCAGCTTCTCTCCCCTCCCTGGAGGTCAGGAGGTGAGACCGAAAGTGGTGCCACTGTTATCTCACCCCCATCCTGGTGCTTTCCAAAGGTCACCTCATTTACCTAACCCCAAACACCTTTACTGTTATTCCTTTCCTCACTAAACCAATCTCCAAGAGTTTTAAGAACTCTGTCCCAGAATGGGAGTGAAGACCGAATATGTATTTCTTAATATAAATCACAGTATCATAGGCAATAACTCTGCTGGCAGCACCAGGAAGGTCCTTGCTCCCCTAAATGTAGCTACCGCTTTTTTAAAAACAAAAGATAAATGCTCAGGAAGCCACTGCTTCAGCCTTCTATATTGAAAATTTAATAAAGTGGAAAAGACCACCAATAGCTGTTCCCTTCCTATGAATTCTCTCATCACTTGCTATGATTAGATTCACTAGTATTTCACATCTGTGCAAAAATTATATAGGAACGAGGAAATAATATGTACCCTACAGACATATGTGTCCAAAATTTCTAAGGGGAAAAAAATAGGCAAGCATAAAGCAATCTGTTTTACCCCATGTAACGTGCAATGAATGGTCTGATGTTTCTTGGGGTCCAGATTTTATTATTGACAAATGAAACAAAGGATCTCAATCATCCTTTTGCCATGTGATAGAATACATAAATTAACTATTTTTCATCAATAACATGTAAGTAAATATTTCTAGATTATTTTTATTAACTGCAAACATATCCTCATACAAACTGAGAGTTTTCTCTAATATTTTTTAGATTATTTTTTTCAGAGAATATGAGGCTTCATTTCTTTGTCTTATAAATCACACAGTTTCATTTGTTTATAAGAATTTTTTTTTTTTTTTGGCCATGCCACATGGCTTGTGAGATCTTAGTTCTTCCTCAACCAGGGATTGAATGTGGACCCACTGCAGTGAAATCTCTGAGTCCTAACCAATGGACCGCCAGCGAATTCCCCACATATTCATCGGTTCTGAAAATAACAGGCTAGCTTAGAGTAATGTTGTAAAGTTGCCTTCTCTTATAAGGGTGGTAAAATTTAAAGTCAAGGTACAGACTGGCAGAGTAGGACGTGCACTCATCTCCTTTGGTGAGAACACCAAAACCAAGTAGTTGTTGAACAGCCACCAACAGGAGGATGCTGGAACCCACCAATGAAAGACACCCCACATCCAAAGACAGAGGAAAAGCCGCAACGAGACAGTAGGAGGGACGCGATCGTGATAAAATCAAATCCCATAATTGCCGGATAGACAGCCCACAAACTGGGAAACAATAATACCAAAGTTCTCCCACTGTTGCGAAGGTTCTGAGTCCCATGTCAGGCTTCCCAGCCTGAGGATCTGGCAAAAGGACTAGGAATCCCCAGGGAATCTGACTTGGAAGACCAGCAAGATTTGATTACAGGACTTTCACAGGATTGGGGAAACAGAGACTTGAAAGGCACAAACAAAATCTTGCAGGCACCAGGACCCAGGGGCAGGGAGCAGTGACCCCACAGGAGACTGAACAAGACCTACTTGCTGGTGCTGGAGGTCTCCTATGACAGCCTAGATCGGCAGTGGCTCACTGTAGAGATGGGGACACTGGCAGCGGAAGTCCTGGGAGGCACCCCCCCTTGGTGTGAGCCCTCTTGGAGGTCACCATGAGCCCTACCATACAGCCCATAGACTCCAGGGCTTGGTTGCCTCAGGCCAGACAAGTAACAGGGAAGGAGCACAGCCTCACCCATCAGCCAACAACTGAGTTAAAGTTTTACTGAGCCTGGCCCTACCTACCAGCGCAAGACCCAGTTTTTTCCCACCACCAATCCCTCCCATCAGCAAGCTTAAACAAGCCTCTTAGCCTCATCCACCAGAGGGCAGACAGAAGAAGCAAGAAGCACTAAAATCCTGCAGGCGGACTGAAAACCGCATCAGAGAAAGTTAATCAAGATGAAAAGACAGAGGGCTATGTCCTAGAGGAAGGGACAAGATAAAAGCTCGGAAAAACAGCTAAATGAAGTGGAGGTAGGCAGAAAAAAAAAAAAAAAAGAATTCAAAATAATGATAGAGAAGATGACCCGGGATCTCAGAAAAAGAATGGAGAAGAGGCAAGAAATGTTTGCCAAAGACCTAGAAGAACTAAAGAACAAAGAAACAGATGAACAGTACACTAGAAGGAAGGAAGAGCAGGATGACTGAGGCAGAACAGATAAGTGACCTGGAAGACAGAATGCTGGGACTCGCTGTTGCAAAACGGAACACAGGAAAAAGGAAATGGGGGGTGGGGAGAGGAAGACAGCCTAAGAGACCCCTGGGACAACATTAAATGCACCAACATTCACATTATAGGGGTCCCAGAAGGAGAAGAGAGAAAGGACCTGAGAAAATATTTGAAGAAATAATAGCTGAAAACTTCCCTTACATGGAAAAGGAAATAGTCAGCCAAATCCAGGAAGTGCATAGTCCCAGGCAAGATAAACCCAAGGCGGAACACACCAAGACACATAGTAATCAAACTGACAAAAATGAATGACAAAGATAAAACATTGAAAGCAACAAGGGGAAAATGACAAATAACATACACGGGACCTCTCATCAGGCTACCAGCTGATTTTTCAACAGAAACTCTGGAAGCCAGAAGGGAATGGCATGATATATTTAAAGTGATGAAAGGGAAGAATCTACAACCAAGAATACTCTACCCAGAAAGACTCTCATTCTGATTTGATGAAGAAATTAAAGTCAAAGTAGAAACTACTTTCTGCATTGAAAGATTTGCAAACGTACAAATTTTGGTGTTTGGAATTTATTTCTTAATTTTAGCAAATTTTCTTCTTAGACATAGCTATTGCTTCATATACTTAAAACATTTTAAACCAATAGAATAGTAAAAATGTATCGATATGCTTTCACATATATACCCAAGGTCTTTAAACATGTACACAGAGGGTTCAGTTTTTGTTGCAACTTAATAACCTATAAAAATTTGTGATTACATTCTCTCCTACCCTTACTTACTTGGGATCTGAGTCACAGGAGCAGCTGCCAAAGAGAGCACTCCAGTTTGTCTTCTAGAATTTCTGGTAAGGTGTATTTAAGAAAATGGCACAGATGGTATAGCTATACCCATTTCTTAGTTAAGAGTAAGCTAGGACATCAGTGCTGTTCATAGTGGGATCTTGATTCTTCTTGCCCTTATTTTTCAAGGCCCCAGATGATACAGATTTGGGGAAAACTTTATATATTCCTTCATCCACTCAACAAATATTTATGAAGAACTTGGTCTTCACAGGGTGCTATGCTGGGCTTATAGCAGTGAAAAAAATCCAGTTGTCTTGATTTTGAGAAGTTGACCATCTGCAGTGTGATGTAGAACACCAGCTAGAAAACTAGCCGTGAGCATAGAGCATAATAAATGCTATAAAAGGGGAGAGTCTAGGGCGCAGGGACAGGGTGTTGGGTTACCTAACCCAGGATGAAGCGGAAGGGCAGCTGCAGAAACATCTCAGTGCCCTGGAGGAAGCTTATACTTAAAAGAGAAGGGCCAGCCAGCCTAGGGGAGGAGGAGCAGCAAGTCCACAGGGCAAACCTGAGCAAAAGCACAGCTCATTTGGAGGAGCTGAAAGCGCCTGGAGGTTCATTTTGCCTGGAGCATGGAGTCTGAGGCAGGGAGGGTGACATTCAGGACCAAACCACGAAAGGCTTTATTATTAGCCAAGTTGCAAGTTGTATTCTGTCTTCTGAAGGTACTGGGAACCGCTGAAGCAGTGACACCTCCCTTTTGTGAAATGACTCAGTGCAGAATAAATCCTATCAGTAAAAACAAAACAAAACAACTGATGCTCAGGTCTTAAGAAAAATGGTTAAGACTTGTGTCTGTAATCACGCTAAAGCAGAACAGCACCTTGGTTTGCGTTCTTTACCAGTTCTGGAAAGAAATGGTTCTTAGCCATGGTAAATATTCAACCACCAGGATCCTGCTTGGCTTCATAGTGTTACATTATTTCTGGGAACACGACTTTGTGGCAGGCTACCTCAGCTGGTTGGAATGTGCTGTGCAAAGAAAGAAGCCAACCAGGTTAAGGATGAGACTAGCTTTCTGCAAACCCTTTTAGCATAAAAACAGTATCTCCTTATGTTTATGAAGCACATTTACAGTTTGCAAAAGCACCTTGCATTTGTTTTATCAGAGCCTCGTAATCCATTGAGGTGACAGGTATTGCTTCCCATTTTTTAGATGAAGCAACTGGGGTGCATATAAATATAGCTGAATATAACAGTATTTAGCAAGTAGCAAAGCACTTTATCATACTAACTATACTAATTAGTATGTACTTATTATGCTAATACTGCTGCTGCTGCTGCTGCTAAGTCACTTCTACCAGTTGCATATTCAATTCCAAGATATATGACTGTAAATTTCACTCTCTATAAGAGAATGGTTATAGCCAGTCAAGAAAATTAAGTTTAGGGAGAGAATGAGATCCTTATTTATATTTTTTGTTAAATTATCAATCTTAAGAATTGAGCAGTTCCTAAAAGAACAGAAGATAAAAAATAGTGTTCTTCAGCTCAGTGACTCAGTCGCGTCCGACTCTGTGACCCCGTGGACTGCAGCACACCAGCACACCTCCCCGTCCATCAGCAACTCCCAGAGTTCACTCAGACTCATGTCCATCGAGTCAGTGATGCCATCCAACCATCTTTGACTGTAAATTTCACTCTCTATAAGAGAATGGTTATAGCCAGTCAAGAAAATTAAGTTTAGGGAGAGAATGAGATCCTTATTTATATTTTTTGTTAAATTATCAATCTTAAGAATTGAGCAGTTCCTAAAAGAACAGAAGATAAAAAATAGTGTTCTTCAGCTCAGTGACTCAGTCGCGTCCGACTCTGTGACCCCGTGGACTGCAGCACACCAGCACACCTCCCCGTCCATCAGCAACTCCCAGAGTTCACTCAGACTCATGTCCATCGAGTCAGTGATGCCATCCAACCATCTCATCCTCTGTCATCCCCGCCTCCTCCTGCCTTCAGTCTTTCCCAGCATCAGGGTCTTTTCTAATGAGTCAGTTCTTTGCGTCAGATGGCCAAAGTTTTGGAGTTTTAGCATCAGTCCTTTCAATAAATACTCAGGGCTGATTTCCTTTAGGATGGACTGGTTGGATCTCCTTGTAGTCCAAGGGACTCTCAAGAGTCTTCTCCAGCACCACCGTTCAAAAGCATCAGTTCTTCTGCACTCAACTTTCTTTATGGTCCAACTCTCACATCCATACATGTCTACTGGAAAAGCCATAGCATTGACTAGACAGACCTTTGTCAGCAAAGTAATATCTCTGCTTTTTAAGTGTTCTTAGGCTCCAAATATAAAACAATTAATATCCATTTTGCTGATTTTTATATTTGTTTTTGTCTAAGGAAAGAAATGCTCTATTTAAAGTGTTCTGTAAAAAAAAGAAAAGGAAAATAATTAATTGACTTGATGATATGGTTATTCCAAGAGGCACCAACTAGAAAATTTATATGTTACTACCAGTATAATATAATTGTGTTCTGAAATTTTGACTATGGAATCAACATGTGAAATATAAGCTTTTACTTTCCTTTGACTTTCATCACAAGTGATAATATATGCCCATATGTGAAACATACCAACTATTGCTGAGTTGAAAATTTCTGTTGTGAAAGATTTTGGGAGTGTGGACCTGCATCTTAGGAGGTACTCTAAGCCACAGGGCTTAATTTTATTTAGATGCTTCATATTTTTCACTCTAGGGTAAGATCTTTGAAATAGATATCCCATCTTTATCTTATTTTATGACTCACAGAATTTTCCATGTACTAGACACTCAAAGAATAGTATACAACCTTATTTTGTTGAAGAAAGGTAAAAATATTTGGAAGAATATCCCAATTTAGGTAAAGCCAATCACTGGACCCATCTTTTACTTCACTTATTTTGCCTTCAGGCAACGTTCTGAGATTTAGGAAGCAGAGGAACTCCTGGTGGAGCTCCAAGCATTGAACCTCAAGACTGGGCATAAAACGCTGGAGGAAGCATCAGGGCAGTCTGTCCACTGCCTGCAGGGAACCTAAGTGCACTTCTTGGTGGGCATTCAGCTGTGACATATTAACTTAATGAATGAATCAAAGATGGTTAGGAGAGAATTTAAATTGCAGACCATCCTTACATAAAGAGGGCTGGTTAGAATCTGGATTTTTATTAAGATTTAACATACGCTCAGTAGCTCTGCTGATTCAATCAGGATTTATTCCTCAGTGCTGGATCCTTCTTGTGTGTGTTAGTCACTCAGTTGTGTCCGACTCTCTGCGACCCCATGGACTGTATGTAGCCCACCAGGCTCCTCTGTCCATGGGATTCTCCAAGCAAGAATACTTCCATCTTTTACTTCACTTATTTTGCCTTCAGGCAACGTTCTGAGATTTAGGAAGCAGAGGAACTCCTGGTGGAGCTCCAAGCATTGAACCTCAAGACTGGGCATAAAACGCTGGAGGAAGCATCAGGGCAGTCTGTCCACTGCCTGCAGGGAACCTAAGTGCACTTCTTGGTGGGCATTCAGCTGTGACATATTAACTTAATGAATGAATCAAAGATGGTTAGGAGAGAATTTAAATTGCAGACCATCCTTACATAAAGAGGGCTGGTTAGAATCTGGATTTTTATTAAGATTTAACATACGCTCAGTAGCTCTGCTGATTCAATCAGGATTTATTCCTCAGTGCTGGATCCTTCTTGTGTGTGTTAGTCACTCAGTTGTGTCCGACTCTCTGCGACCCCATGGACTGTATGTAGCCCACCAGGCTCCTCTGTCCATGGGATTCTCCAAGCAAGAATACTGGAGTGGATTGCCATTCCCTTCTCCAGGGGATCTTCCTGACCCAGGGATCAAACTGAGATCTCTCACATTGGAGGCAGATTCTTTGTCATTGAGCCACCAGGGAAGCCCGGATCCTTCTTGAGCCCTAATGTAAGGGAGGTGATGTTGATAAAAATGCTGAGACAACGGGCAAAACCAGGAATTTCTAACAAACCAGGGCTGTCTCAGGCAAACCAAGATCTAAGATTTCTTCAGCTATTGCCCAACTGTAAATCCAACCTTCAGCTCTTTTTCCCAACAAAATGCTTACATATGGAAACATGCCCTTACATAATTAATGGGTTGGGGAAAAATAAACCCTCTCTAGAAATTGTAGTTTTAAGAAAGTTTATATCCAAGATAGAGTGGTGATTTCTGAGTGTTAAGATTTGGGGATGAGGAGTGGCTTCTCTGTATCTTATTTCCTTTAACCCCTTCTGCAATAAATATTAACAATGAATGGGCTGCTTTAAATTATTGCTCTTTAAAATTAAAATATCTATACATTTTAGAAGTTTGTTAGAAAATTAGATTTTCTATAGAGCATTACTGGAGATATCTTGGTATCCTTGTTTCTAGAAAATTGCAACAAAAAAGTACAAAATGATTTCTCTCTACTAAGTAGCTCAATAATCATCAGAAAAGAATATTTGAAAATAGTAATATTTTGATAATATGTAATATGGGCTTCCCTGGTGGCTCAGTGGTAGAGAATCTGTCTGCCAATGCAGAGGCCTTGAGTTCAATTCTTGATCCAGGAAGATCCCCTGGAGAAGGAAATGGCAACCCACTCCAGTATTCTTGCCTAGAAAATCCCATGGACAGAGGAGCCAGGCAGGCTACAGTACATGGGGTCACAAAGAGTCAGATACAACTTAGCAACTGAATAACAAGAACAACAACAATATGTTATAGTTCTTCAGTTCAGTTCAGTTCAGTCGCTCAGTCGTGTCTGACTCTGTGACCCCATGAATTGCAGCACACCAGGCCTCTCTGTCCATCACCAACTCCTGGAGTTCACCCAAACTCATGTCTATTGAGTCAGTGATGCCATCCAGCCATCTCATCCTCTGTCATCCCCTTCTCCTGCCCCCAATCCCTCCCAGCATCAGAGTCTTCTCCAGTGAGTCAACTCTTCGCATGAGGTGGCCAAAGTTTAGGAGTTTCAGCTTTAGCATCAGTCCTTCCAATGAATACCCAGGACTGATCTCCTTTAGGATGGACTGGCTGGATCTCCTTGCAGTCCAAGGGACTCTCAAAAGTCTTCTCCAACACATCAGGAATTATTGATTTCTATTTATATGTTGTATTAACTCAAATCTGGTAATGTAAAAATTCCCAGAAGTGTAGTAACTTGGAGTCTTTATCTACTGGTGAGATATCAGAATTTGCCAGTCTTACCAATTGTGATAAATCTCTTTCTATCTCCTCAGTGAAAAATTTATAAAAGTCTACATGGACTGTGTCCTTATTTTGGAATTGACTCATGCAAAAATATTTCTAAAACAAGGCCGTTTAGATCATCTTTGATATTTGACTAACCATGTTATAATGAAAGGCATAATTTCTTCAAAGCTTACTATATATTTTTTTCCTTTCAAAAGCAACATAAAAGATGTAGAAGCCCAGTAGTTATGAGTCATTGGCTGGCTGGCTGCCTTCAGCAACCTGTGGGACAAGAATAAGTCAAAAGTGCAAAAATTGGGCATCTCCCAAAGGGACCTCGGTGTCAGAGGTGACCTAAAATTGGCAGAAAGAAACACCCATTGTAGCAAATGTGAAATTGTCAACATTCATTCAGTATCCTCAGATGGAATGCCTGAAGTTCATAGTTTAAAGGTATTTAACTCTGTGCTCTGCCGTCTTTTGCTCTGAATGAGAGTAATAATGAATTGAAGTGGGTGAAGTGGAGGGAAGAAAACTCCCATCCAGTGTCAGCATGTAGATATCAAACTGGCTGATCTCATGTCATGAGTCAGATCATTGTCTAACCTCAGGTTACCCTTTTTCTTGACACCTCTGTTATTAGGTATTTAAATCTCTTCTTACTGCTCTCTGGATGGGATGACAATAGACTGAAATATATAATATATAGTGCTATCAAAAGACAAGTCCTCTTAGGATAGGGAATGATCTGCTTGTGTTTTTCCCAGATAATGGTTGCATCTGCAGTGAAAAAAAAAAAGAAGGCTCTTTTCACGTCTTCTTAACATCTGTTTATAGTGCTATGGACCCCCTCGCCCTCCTGGAGCTGAGTCTTGTCTTGGGGTCCCCAGTGTAGTCAGCTGTGGCTGTCCTCTCATCTGACCTGCCTGACCAGTTGGTAGTTCCTTGTTTACTTAAGTGATTCTTCCTGTTCATGTCCTGCAGCTGCGCTGAGTCCTGAGCACTCAGCATTTTCCTCTACATTCAGTGTCTTCCTTAAAAAAGTCACACACCCATAATGGCTTCAGCTTTTAACAGTACACAGCTATTTCTGCACTTAAGTCTCTAACTTTTTCCTGACCTCCTGTCTAGTACTTACAATGATCGTACTTATTTTCACATCAACATGGTGATATTTCATTTAGTTTCCACAGCAGAATGATACCTTCTCTTTCTTCGCTTACTTTTATGGGCTCTGACTCAGTTTTCCCTTTTCATCATCATCAACCCTGTTCTTTGGTCACCTATCACTGTCCAAACAATTAAAATGAATCCATAGAGTTGTTAACAAATACCTGAATGCTAAATTTTGGAGGACTGTTGAAAAGGCAATTTAAAGGATTCTGACCAAAAACTGTGTTGAAAAGTTCTCACCGTGTTTTTCGTTTGTTTTTAATTTTTGGCTGCGCTGGGTGTCCATTGGTGCATGGGCTGTCAGTTCAGTTCAGTTGCTCAGTCGTGTCTGACTCTTTTCACTCCATGGACTGCAGCACACCAGGCCTGCCTGTCCATCACCAACTCCTGGAGTCTACCCAAACTCATGTCCATTGAGTTGGTGGTACCATCCAACCCTCTCATCCTCTGTTGTCCCCTTCTCCTCCTGCCCTCAATCTTTCCCAGCATCAGGGGCTTTCCCAATGAGTCAGTTCTTTACATCAGGTGGCCAAAGTATTGGAGTTTCAGCTTCAGCATCAGTCCTTCCAATGACTATTCAGGACTGATTTCCTTTAGGATGAACTGGTTGGATCTCCGTGCAGCCCAAGGGACTCTCAAGAGTCTTCTCTAAGAGCACAATTCAAAAGCATCAGTTCTTTGGTGCTCAGCTTTCTTTATAGTCCAGCTCTCACATCCATACATGACTACTGGAATAACCATACCTTTGACTAGGCTAGACAGACCTTTGTTGGCAAAGTAATGTCTCTGCTTTTTAATATGCTGTCTAGGTTGGTCATGGCTGTGGCAAATAGGGATCACTCTTCATTGCAGTGCTGGGCTTCTCATTGAAATGGTTCCTCTTGTTGCGAAGCACAGGTTCTAGAATGTTCAGGCTTCAGTAGTTCAGCTTCCAGGCTTTGGAGCTGGCTCAGTAGTTTTGACACACAGGCTTAGTTGCTCCATAGCGTGTGGAATCTCCCCAGATCAGGAATTGAATTTGTATCCCCTGTATTGGCAGGCAAATTCTTATCCACTGTGCCACAGGCAAGTCCTCCTATAGTGTTAAGGATGGCTTTTTCATTTATAAATGTTAGGAAAAGTAGAAAGGAGAATAATATTTTATGACCTGGGAAAATTGTATGAGACAAATTTCAGTGTAGTTTCAACAGAGACCATATACCCTCCTAAGTCTAAAATATTTATTATGTGACTGCCTTCAAGAAAAGTTTGCTGACCCCTTGGTTTAAAAGATAAGTGTTCATTTTATTAAAACAGCAAATTCAAAACCCTATTTTGTTCTTCAGCCTTTAAAAAAACCAGGTGGTTACACACTCGTGAAACCACAGTCAAGACAGAGAACATTTCCATCTCCTCCCAAAGATTCCCCAGGCCACTCTGCAGACCATCCTTCCCTTTGCTCCGATAGCCAGGGAACCACTGATCTGCTTTCTGTCACTGTATAGTAATTTGTGGTTTCTAGAATTTTGTATAAATAGAGTCATACAGTGGGCACTTCTTTATGACTGACTTTTTTATCCGGCATGCTGCTTTTGAGATTCATTCATGTTGTTACATGTATCAGTGATTTGTCCTATTCGCTATTATAGGCTTTTTTCAGCTTTATTTAGGTATAATTGACAAATAAAATTGTAAGATATTTAAAGTGTTCGTCTTGGTGATTTGCCATGTGTGTGATTTGCTCTAAGTGTACAAAAGGGCCAATTTTGCTGGACTCGCTACAGACTTTACTATTAGACAAGACTATTAATAATAGTAAACACTTTTGCATAATCTGTTCTGCATAGAAAAACCACCCCAGAGACAAGGAAACAACTCACTTTAACTATTTTATTATTGTCATTGTTATTATTATTAAAAATAATAGTATTTTAGTCTACAGATTCCAGGTATTTCCAGTTCCCTGTGGCAGAGATTTCTCAAAGTAAACCAAAAATGATTTCAAACTATGTTTTAAGGTTCTTGTAAATATAACAGTGTTTAGATAGTTATGGTACAGTTTGGCAATTTTTGTAATTTCAGTTAAAACTATTTTTCATGTCCAAAGCTTAATCCAACTCGAATCTCTTTTCCACTTTCTATTAAAACCTTTAAAAGTTACCCCTAGATTCCAAACCTCTCCTCCACTCTTCTGTTCCATCTGAGTCTCTTGTGATCACTTTCAGCCTTGTCTGTTCTCAGTCCTGCCACCCAACTCAGTCTGTCCTTCTGAACAAGTTCTTTCTGGGAACTCTCAAAGCAGGGTGTTGGTGGGGTCAGGGGTTTGTGTTGTTGTAACTTTACAGAAAAAAACAACTTTACTTTTCAGTTCCTTGTATCTTGTCAGAAATAGTCTGGCTCCTGATAAGTAGTATCACAACTGCTTAGCATGCCATGCTTTGAGACTTAACAGAAGCGTAAAGAACGTTGAAGGTCTCTGCGATATGGTCCTGTAGGACAAGGTTCAAGAGGAAAAACTGAAGGACGGGGACCATGCCATCTGGAGAGGAAATTGCTGAGGCATAACCGAATAATTGTCTTTTGATTCATGAGTACCCATCCCAAAAAAGACTGACCAAATGTTTCTCCTGCCCATAAATGACACCAGAGAAAAAGGTTCTTAAATTGCAGATAGAAACTTTAGTTGTATAAAGCAAAAGGTATCTTATCTATAATCTGGATATTTCTGGTTTGAAAAAGCAAACAGAATTGTTGCTCCTAGGATTTACAAAATTTACAATAGACAGTGGTTTCACCCTGGAAGTGAAGCCATGTGACCCAGACAATTTAGTTACAAACATCTCTGAAGGCAGCAGACTAAGCTAACTGAGCTTCCATTGACTACCTTTGTTCTGAATAGTGGCCCTTAAATTAGTAAGGAGTTTTAGAAGAACTTGATATAACCCGTGGGTGAACACTAGGTGATTACTGATCCCATCCAAATATTTTAGGAGGATTTGAGTGATAATTGTTCCCAAAGCATTCTAAATGTTTCAATTGCACTGAGAGCCGGTAGCCATCAAGATGACTCACTTATTTTCCTTTTCTCTGCATATTTAATGCACACGTCAGATTGAAGACTCTTCTTGTAAATAGGAACATGAACAAAAGCAAGTTAAATTGCGAAAAAGAGCTGTTGAAAAAAATGTGAATCAATGAAAGGTGAAATTCCTAGTTTCCTCACACCGGAAGAAGATGTACAGATGCAAAAATACAGTATTGGTCTTTTCAGTTCTGTCACTGGTATGAAATCCCTTGTCTCTGCGCTAAGTCACTTGGTGATGCAGAGCAGCAGTCGGTCAGCAGCTCTGTGTGACGCCAGAAGCACCGGGGTGTCTGCCAAGCAGATGAGCGAAAGCAGAGGCTGTGAAGCCTCTAAGGAGGAGCAGTCGCAAGAGAAGGCAGCAGCAGCAGCATGCAAACGCGCCCCGCAGAGAAGCCAGACGCAGCCAGGAAGCCGCCTGGAGCTTCAGGGCCAAGCGGGCCCACCACCAGAGGGGCCCAGACCCAGAAGAGCAGAGGCCAGCCGTCAGCGGGCGTCCATTCCCGGTAAGAGAGTCTCGGCACGCGGAATGCGAGGAGCACAAAGCCTGAGCCGAAGCACACCGGTGTTGAACACCTCCCAAAGTACCTGACCATGGTGAGAAACTCAGAGGACTAGAACCCACGCCTGCCCGTCCCCACCCCATCCCCCTCTCTGTCACTCATGAAAATTCAAAGCCAGAATCTCTTATTGAACAAATATTTCTTAACCTCCTCCTGGGTGCCAAGGACCTTACTATGAGCTAAAAATTGCATCAGTGAACTAACTGGAGATAATCTCTTGCTTTCTAGGAGGTTACCATTGAATCAAAGATACTCTTTTTTTGTAATCTCAAATTTGTAATTTTTGAGTTGCAAAAATATAGCCTGATTTTGTTGAAGATTTCATTCTTCTAAGTTCTTTAGGCTGCATTTTTCTGTGCTCTTTCTTAGGCTATCCAAAAGATAGGTGGCTTTGATTAGGCCACTGGTAGGACTGTACGGCCTATTTCGTAACTATTTTTCATAACAGAATTAACATATATCTGGAGATTTTGAATTGCACATTTTCTTTAGGTCTCCAAAACCATTCTTCCTATTATTTTAATATTGTTGTGCTTCAAAGTTTTAAAAACAGAAAAAAAGCAGTATTAATAAATGGTCCTTGTGTCTATATACTGTTTATAGAGACTTGATCACTACTAATATATTGACAAATTTGCTTAGACTATTTTTTAATCATTGTTTAAAAAAAATGATAAAGGTTTATTATAGGAATTGAAACAAATAATAAAAATATAAAGATTAAAAAATGTTAAAATCACTTCAAACTTCATCCATAAATAATCTTCATAAATGTTAAGTGATTATTATGATGTCCAGGAATTTTTCACGTTTATTAGCACAAACCACAAATGGAAATTGCTTAGAGAATCCCAAGCAAAGAAAAGTATCCCTAGGCATACCATAGTCAAATTCTTGAGAATCTGAATAGCAGATCGTGAGGGCAGCTTGGGGAAGTGAAGGGAACATTGTATTCAAGAAAATCATAATAGAAGTTAATACTATTCTCATCAGAAATTGGAAACCAGAAGACAATGGAATGACCCCTTTAAAGTCCTGTAACAAACAGAAAAACAAAACCTGTTAACCTGCAAATATATATCCAGTGACAGTATCCCTCTAATAGAAAGGTACAGTAAAAACACTTTCAGGCAAAAGCTGAAAGAATTTATTTCCAAAAAAACCTGAGTATCAGGAAATGCTCAAAAGAAGTTATACAGACTGAAGGGAAAGGGAAATGATGGGAGAGAAATCTAATTCTATGAAAATTAATGGAGAACACTGGAAAGAGCAAGTAAGTCATTACATATAAAGGTTTATTTAACAAATCATTCCTGCTTTATATATTATATGTCATTTTGTCACAGACTGTTGACTATTTTAAAGTAAAAATCACATTTAAAATGAAAAAATTATGTTCATATCTGAACATCATTTCTAGACTACTAAATATGATTGGATGCCTGCTTATAAATGTTTTAAATATGTGACCATATTATAGTTTCTATAATATACAAAATTTAATTTCAATTTATTTGAATTTGTCTTGAGAAAAGCTAAAATGGAAAAGAAATAATTCTTAAACATCAAAAAAAGTTCTATACCACAAAATGCATTCTAATCATCACAGGAAAGATAAAAGGTCTCTTTTAAGAAATTATAAAGACAGTAAAGGGTTGGAATCACTGTCTTTTATGACCTAGGTATTTCAATTTTATAGTATCAACTTGACTGCATACTGTAAAAGATAATAAAATCATCAATGCTCAGGTCTCCTCCCGTTTTACTCTTCCGAACATTAGGTGTGTGTGTATATATACACATACACACACACATATAGAGAGAGGTTTATATATATATAAGTATATATATATATATATATGTGGTTAATATTATATGTTTTACACTGTCTAGGCTTAACATTTACATTTGAATCTATAAATATTATTCTCATAATTGTAAGATTATTCCAGTATCTAAATGGATAGATGGTAGTACCTTTTCCATGAACCTTTTGCCATCATCATTACTGAATTCTGTTTTTTCATTGGTATGGACAGGTCCTCTCTTTATTAGTTATGTTTCATTATCATGTAGTTTGGTTTTTAAGTTTTTTACCCAGAAAATTTATGAATGCTGCATTCCCAGCGTTGTCTTTATGTTTGATAATTTCAAATGCTGTATTGGCTGAATATAATATTCTTTCTCCCACAGAACTAAATAAATATTGCTCCATTATCTTTTAACACTAAAAGTTGATGTAAATAAGTCTGAAGGCAGGCTAAAATTTACCATTTATTAACAGACTGGCTTGTTTTCTTTTGGAATCTCTTAAAGTTTAACACCTAGTAAGGCTATGATGTGGTATCAAGGATCTATATCAAAATTTTCCTGGTACATGGAATGCCTTAGAAGAAATGGAGTAGCCATCATGGTCAGCAAAAGAGTCTGAAATGCAGTACTTCGATGCAGTCTCAAAAACAGAGTGATCTCTGTTCGTTTCCAAGGACAACCATTCAGTATCACAGTAATCCAAGTCTATGCTCCAATCAGTTACGCTGAAGAAACTGAAGTTGAATGGTTCTATGAAGACCTACAAGACCTTTTAGAACTAACACCCCAAAAAGATGTACTTTTCATTATAGGGGACTGGAATGCTAAAGTAGGAAGTCAAGAAACACCGGGAGTAACAGGCAAATTTGGCCTTGGAATGCAGAATGAAGCAGGGCAAAGACTAATAGAGTTTTGCCAAGAAAATGCACTGGTCATAGCAAATACCCACTTCCAACAACACAAGAGAAGACTCTACACATGGACATCACCAGATGGTCAACACTGAAATCAGATTGATTATATTCTTTGCAGCCAAAGATGGAGAAGCTCTATACAGTCGACGAAAACAAGACCAGGAGCTGACTGTGGCTCAGATCATGAACTCCTTTTTGCCAGATTCAGACTTAAATTGAAGAAAGTAGGGAAAACCACTAGACCATTCAGGTATGACCTAAATCAAATCCCTTATGATTATATAGTG
>SJYC01029337.1:0-41328 GCA_006408675.1 Madoqua kirkii | reverse complement strand
GCAGTCCATGGGGTCGCAGAGAGTCAGACATGACTGAGCGGCGGAGCGCGCGCACACGTGCGCACGTGCGCACACACACACGCACACACACACATACACACATGCACGCACACGCGCACACGCGCGCACACACACATACACACGCGCACACGCGCGCACACACATACACACGCGCGCACACACACGCGCACGCGCGCGCACACACACACACACACACACACACACATGCATTCAAAGGAGAACCTGAGATTTAACATTCAGCTTTTGAAATAGGGACTTGGTTTTACTCTGAGGTCAGAAACCTCCACAGCTGAGTACTTTGGATAATAAAAGTCCTTTTTCTATATTTGCCCAGCCTGAACTGGACACAGGCAAATGTCATCTATCTGCATTTAAACATTCTTTTCTTTCCACTTTAACAATGTTTATATTTCCTGATACACATCTAAAGGGATCGGAGTATTGACTGTAAATGTAAATATGCTTTTAAGAAAAAAAAACCACAGCATATGCAGTTTTCACATGCAAGTTATTTTCAGCAGATAGCTCCTCCTCTGAAGCACAAAAGGCTTGATATAAAAACAAACAAGAGAGAATGTGCTGTTTTAACAAATGGGTCCTTGGAGATGAATTTTTAGGACATTTTTTTTTCCAATCTAGCTTTTACCCCATCACTTAGCCATACTTAAGAGAAATCCTGAAATAAATCAGTGACATTCTCACAATTCTCAAGGCTGACAGTTTAATTTTTTTTTCCTGTTTTGTCTATCGCTGTGGCCAATATAGTTAAGTCATACCCATGTGAAAAATTACTTGTACAAGAAAAATGTTGGACGTGTGTGTTTTCAGGAAGATTTGTTTCTGCTAATGTGCATGACATCATTTGCACGTGAAACTAATTCGCTTACCCTACGTAATTTAGAATATTAATGTTGTTTCCAAAAAACCAAAACAAGCCCAATTCGAACGGAAATTAATGTTTCAGTTACTAATTTTGTATTATGGTTACAGTAATTGCATTTTGAAATATTTTAGCAGATAAACCACTGATTTCAAAACAGAGTTGTTAATTATATAGACTGGATGCCAACTCAGGATGGGGTTATTTCAGTACAAAGAGGAGACAATCCTATTTTATAACAACATTCCAGAAATGGCAACAGAGATCAAATGCTAGTATTCCTACCTTTCAGACGGTCCTCTAACTTCATTTTCCATTAAAAGTTAGCTGGATTCTTGTGCCTTGAGGGTTTTCTAATAGACTTTTTACTGTTTATTCCAGCAGGTACAAGTCTTATGTCCACAATATTGTTTGCTTTCCTGCTTCTACACTGCCAGAAATATTAGGGACCATGGGAGAATGCAGGCTTCAAAATACTTACTTGTGTTTTATGAAGTTTTGACATTAACTCCTTTTTTTCTTTAACAGGCTGTGTGTCTTACTTTCATTTTTATGGATTAGTATAAGAATTTTAGTAACTAAGGAGACTCTTATTTGCTTCCAAAACCTAAACATCAGTATTAATAGACACAAAAAGCACAATTTAACATATTTTATTGGCTGAGTGTAAAGGTCAAAATTACCAAGCTTTATAGAAGCATGATTAGAAGTATACAGTAGACCCCTTGTAGAAATCATGAAGGAAAGCCAGTGTAGGCAATGTCTGGAACACAATTGCAAAATGTGAGTTGTTCCCTGTGACGGAAGCAGAGCAATTGTCGAGTTTGACTAGATTGCAAAAGAATTTAAAGGGCCAGCAGATGCTTAAGAAGGCATGAGATAGCTTTGCTGGCCTCATGTAATGTT
Source organism: Madoqua kirkii (assembly GCA_006408675.1). NCBI lineage: Eukaryota > Metazoa > Chordata > Mammalia > Artiodactyla > Bovidae > Madoqua > Madoqua kirkii. Next base: position 39,521 of record SJYC01029337.1, on the reverse strand, counting down.
CCCTGAGAAGCATGCTAAACATTAAGCAATCCATACTGAATCCCTGTGCAGTGATTTTCTTCCAACTGAGATGAGTAGGTGAGATAGAAAACAAAAGCAGAATGCTTAATTAGCCCTGCCCTTGCCTCCGTCTCTAAGGTGGCTGGAGCATTACTCACCATTTTGCTGAGAAAAAAAGTGAAAAAAGAGAGTGCAATAGGTGCGAAAAGAAAAAAAAAAACACAGTACTTTTTTCAAAGGCAAGAGATTGCCCTGTAAAACAAAACGTACACAGTGAATCAGACAGACATTTCTCTGCAGATCTCTATTCAGGTATTAGTAGAGCTAGATTTCAGAGTTCTGATGTTTTAACTAAGAAAAAAATGACTTGTTAGCGAGAGGGCAGTTTTCTCAAATGACATTGAAGAACCTTTGTGCCATTCAAAATTTGCAACAGCCTCCTGCTCAAACACGTTCTGTCATTCCCAGCTTTGGGGAGAATTTGGAGAACACTTGCAGAAAGGCAGCTATGCTTGCAATCATGTTTATTCTTTAGCTACAGTAGCAGGCTTCCCTTTAACCTGCTAGTATTCTCTTCTTTTGCAGGGACTTTACATTTTTGTGGTTTACTTCATTCTACACAACCAGACGTGCTGCCCTATGAAGGCCAGCTACACAGTGGAAATGAACGGGCACCCAGGACCTAGCACCACCTTCTTCACCCCCGGGAGTGGAATGCCTGCTGCTGGGGGCGAGATCAGCAAGTCCACCCAGAATCTTATCAGTGCTATGGAGGAGGTGCCTCTCCTTGCCCTTTCTCCTTCTCTGTCCTTCTGTCTGTCTGTCTCATACACAAGCTTTCCATTTTATAGAGTACAAGTTAAAAGGTGCCACGTAACTTTCAGGTCCTTTTCCTACTGCCGTGATCTCTGATATTTGCTGTGCTTACTGTGGTACCATGTCTGTTATCTAATTCTTTTTCCTCTGTGCTTTGTGAGCTCTACTCACCAGTGGTTTGTACTGGGAAGTCAGCATGTAATTTGTCGTTTCTTTCCTCAGGAGCTTCCTGATTTGACCTTTGTGCATAGTCACTCAGTTGTGTCCAACTCTTTGTGACCCCATGGACTGCAGCCTGCCGGGCTCCTCTGTCCTTGCAGTGACTAAATCTGCTTCAGAAATGGTGTTTCAAATACTGTTCCTTCATGAAAATGTTTTCACAGCTCTCTCCCTTTGCCCATCCCAATTCACCATTCAATCCCAGCAAACAAACAAACTCCCCACTGTTCCTGACCACATCGTTTTGGGTTCCTGTGTCTAAATCACGTTGCCACCAACCCATCAATAATGTCAGCTGTAGCACTGGTTCCACTGCTCGTGTTTTAAAACATACCTGAGGTTATTTGTCCAGGAAGACGTGGTCAGGAGGGCTACCCTGACAATTTCTGCAGTGCCTAAGATGTACCTGCCTACCATTCCCTACAGAGCTTATATCAGTGTCTCTATATTAAAGAGCCAAGGGAAATAGTATTTGTGTGTGTGTGCTGAAAAAAATCAAGAAATCAAAGTGCATATATCTGAAAAGAAAACAGGTAATAGATAGGTGGGTAGATAAATAGATAATCTGCCTATTCAATGATATGTTTTGTTGTCTTTCATGTTACATTTGGAAAGTAATTTTATTCATGTTAGGTGAAAATTACGGTAAGTGATCACAAATAAAGTATCATATATTTAAAGACTGGGATATATGTGTCGTACCCTTAAATGTTTAGCAACCTAGTACCATTTTTATATCCCAGAAGTTCTTAAAACTGAATTATTTTCACATCACAGCTGATAACCATAGAAACAAATATTGCCAGGATCAGCAGTGCAGAGTAAATCTTTTTAAAAAATTGTTTTGTCTCTTTGATTGGTTACCCAGTTTAGATCTGTCTACATCTGAACCATGCAATACCCTAGCTATTAACCACGTGTGACTGCTTAAATTTAAACCAGCCAAATTTAAGTAACAGTAAAAATTCAATTCATCCATCACCCTGGCCACATCCAAGTGCTCAGTAGCCATCGTAATAGAGAGCAAAGATATAAGATGTTTGTAGCCTCACAGGGCTCCACCAAACCGTACTGAACCATCCCTGTCCTGAAGAGCGCTAGTCCAGATGTTCTGCTGCTTCAGGAAATTTTTGAGGTTTCCTCTTCTCTCAGAATGACTTATCCCTCCCTCAGATCACTTTCCTCAGTTGCGAGGCATCCTGTAGTCCCTCAGAGCACCTTGTATTGGGAGGCAGCAGTTGTGACGGTTCAGTTCCTGGCCTGGGTCGTCTCGGGTGTAGCACAAAGCCATACCCTGGAGTGTGCCCTGCATTCCTCAGAAGCTTGGAATTGGCTTTGCTCCAGCTGTCAGCGAGGGACTGGCGGAGACCTTCTGAAAAGCCTTGCAGAGAAGGGAAAGCATTAGGAAAGGAAGGATTAAGGGATTGGTTTTTAAGCAGTAACCAAAAAGGAAGAAATATATTTACTCACTTCAAGATAGAACTGTCTTTTTCATCATTTAAGTTTTAAAAAGGAAGACTTTAGAATTCTATCTAAGAGCTTTTCTTTTCAATTCAGTATATCCTCATAGATAGCTACTATATTTAAAATTCTATGTTTTATCTTAAAGATTAGGAGAGTTCTTTTCTAGTTCTTATACTGTTAACAGCTTTTTTTTTTTTTTGCACATATTCTGTGAAAAAAAACCTAATGTATGGATTGGGTTAAAAGATACTTCTCTTTTCCACACATGACAGCATAGAAATCTACAAGTAATTCTCATAGAGAAATTGTTTAGAGTTACCAGGTTAGATTGTCTCATGAAAAGACATACTTTTCTGAAGAACAGGTAAAATTAAATGTCTTACGTCTATAAACAGTTCGACTGCCCTTTCACTTGGTCTTTGTAATGAGGTATAGAGATAAATAGCTCAGACAGATTTCAGGATAAATATATATTACTCATATTATGGTTTCCTTTTCTTCCAACCCCAAAGGTGCCACCTGACTGGGAGAGAGCATCCTTCCAGCAAGCCAGTCAGGCCAGCCCTGACTTAAAGCCAAGCCCACAAAATGGCGCCACGTTCCCGTCCTCTGGAGGATATGGCCAGGGGTCACTAGTAGCCGATGAGGAGTCCCAGGAGTTTGATGACTTGATATTTGCATTAAAAACTGGTATGTGAACCCACAAACCCATTAGAAGGAAGCACTCTTGCTAAGCTAGGATTTATATCTTCTTCCCATGAAGTTTCAGAAGTACAATGTCACCCTTAGCACATTCCAATTCCCATGACCCATTCCTAATCCCAGCCGAATTCTAGGATATTTTGTTCTTGGCACCAAATATGAGACAACCTAAAAATAATTGACAATTTGCTTCTAAGAAAAAGGCATATTTTAACTCGATGTAAATATCTGTGCACTGAAATCTTGATGGATAGAACACTGATTGAGATAAATGCAGCGCTGTAAGAATCTGGTAGCAACCTTCCTGCGAGAGTTTTGCCTCTGACCTGCCAAAGAGAATTTCTTATGGAGTAGCTTTGAAGCAGATACTTTCAAAAGCAACATAATGTGTCTCTCGTACAGTTCGACCATTTTTAAAGTGCCATCATATGTAGTATTTCATTGGATCTTCCTATATATTCAGCTTCACCAGTCTGTGACCCCCATGGAGAGTTGTTTTCCAATCAAATGTGCAACTTCGTTCTTCTCTTTTTTTCTCTCTCTCAGAAAAATGTTGATCTGTCACTGCTACCAAAAGTTCAGTGAACTTTTACATTTCCAGATGGACAAACATGCAAGGAGATATGTCTGTGCTCAGATGAATTTATTGAAACAGTTATTCGAAAGCACCCTCTATTATATATATTCCTGTGTTCAGATCAGTGCTTGGCACTTGGGAAACCTTTGTAGATGTTGTTGGAAAATGAGTGAATCAGAAAGAGAAAAAAAGAAATATAAAGAGGGAGGGGGGAGGGAGGGAGGAAGAAAAGAAAGAAAGGTAAAATTTAAGAGTTCACTTGGCGGAATAGACACACAAACACGACATTAAGAAGAGTGAGGTGAGTAGTGGAGAGAGTTATTATTAATTATTGAGGATTCAAGGAAATTTTTTTAAAAATCTGATCCATTGTGTCTTGAAGAATATGTTGAGTTTACGTAAGTAAAGCATAGAGGAAAGGCATTACAGGCTGAGGGAACAGAATTAGCCAAAACCCAGGGCTGCAGGGGATCAGGAGTGGGGTGAGTGAAGTCAGGCAGCAGGAGCAAAGCCTGGAACGTAGTCTACCTGCTTTGTTGATAAATCATTGTAGTTCCTCAGCTGGGTTTCAGCTGGCACCCTGTTTGGGATACTCACAGGCATGCTCAGCGAAAAGGTCCCCCTGACCAGATTTACTTGGGAAACTGCAGAGATTCGGTATTCAGTTGAGCATTTTAGCAGATCTGAAAAGTCCTAAAGAAACCCACTTCATTCACCTGTGGCTTCCAGAACACGCTTAGCGACAGATTCATCTGGGGAAGCAGAACCCTCACTGACGCTCTGCATGATGGAAAATTCTCTTCAGATGCCACGCTAAGGGGTGGGGTTTTTATAGAACTCAGTAAGCCATGGAGGTTTTTGAGGAGAAGAACAACATGTTCCCATTGGTTTTGAGGCAAAAAAACTCTTAGGGAAGTCTAAAGAATAAATTTAGAAGCAAAATCAGAAAAGCTGAGAGGTAATTCCCATAGCCCCAAGGAACATGGCTTAAATCGCGAATCTGGGAAGTGGCAAGAAAAAGGACAAGGGAAATGCTGAGGAAACACAGAGACGACAGTCAGCAAAGACTCAAGCTTCTCACCTAGGAGACTAGGGACCCCTACATAGAGCATTCGCTCGTTTGCTTGCTCTCAAGGGGACACTGGTGAGTTCAGACTTGGATCATTTGACCATTCAGCCTGGTGGCTCTTAAATATTCAAGTTGGGATCTTTGGTGAAAGATCAAGGTTGGAGTAATAATCTTCAACGGCATTGTGCAGAATTAAATGTGAAACTATGGGGAGAAATGAGTTTACTCTGGAAGAGTGGAAGCTAAGAGATGACTTGGAAAGAGGTGAGGAAGGAAACAGAGCAAAGAATGGAAAACATGATGAGAAAAGAAAGGAAACAAGAACATCCAAGATAATACTTATGCTTAAGAGTGAATAGACGAGGGTCCTACAAAGGACACTGTAGCAAGGTCACGAGAACTAGAGAGAAGAGAGTTCCATGAAGGAGGAAGGGGCAAGTGTGTAAAATGCTCATCCGAGTTAGGGCTGAAAGGGGGCTTTTGGGTTACAAATAATTCTCAGGGTAGATTATGTCGCCGGCATTGCAATGCAGACAGTTGCTGTTATGACACTGGAAGCATGAAATGAATTCCTACAACATAATTAAATTAGATCTGGGTCCTATATATATAACAAGTATTAAATGCATTCCCTTCAGGAATGCATGGAATAACTTGCTTACTTATAGACTGAGTTTAGCATTCCTTAGAGTTCACGAAACTCTTTTAGGAAGTAAATGCTTAAAAAGACCAAGATAGCAGTCTCTCACATTGGCTCCCTCTGTTTTTAGGAAAGGTACTATAATAATCAAGCCCTACCCCATAGATGCTTTCCATCATAGAATATGGTCAAATCAGAGGGGCAGCCCACCTGCCATTGTGTCCACAGTGGAGTTCACAGTTGACACACAGGCCAGATTTGGCTTCACCGGGAGTTCTATTTGAACCTCATTGCACTTTTAACATTTTTTGGAGCCAAAATTTTAAAGTGTAGAGATATCCCATAAAAATCCAGAATTTCTTCATTAAAAAAAAAAATCCACCAAAAAAGTGCTTAAAATCTCACACAGCATTGCTTGACTAGGGCTGAGTAACGGCTGCTCTTCTAGCAGGACGTGAGCGCTTCAGTTTGTCCCGTGCCCACCAGCCCTGTGTCACTGATTCACACAAGCCTCCCTTGCAACTGTGATGTTTGAGTTTGTAAACTTGACCTATCTCAGATCCACCTTAACTGTGGGCCACTCAAAGTCAAGCACTGGGAACAGTGGATCTTCCAAGTCTTTCTCATTGGAACCCCTAAACAACTTTAAAAAACTGTGTTACTATTTGCATATATCTAAATAAGCATCTAAAGGCGTTATCATGAGTTTAAAATAGTATCAAACAATGTCATTTCTATTGTATTATAAATTTTAGGGTTTAAGGGTTTAAGTACCAGAGCAATTTGATGCCCACTGTTATTCATTGTATTTCAAAACTATAAAGCAAACTTTTATTTTACAGTTGGAGATTTGACACCATTCTCTTTTCTCTTTTAACTTGTATTGCCATTCTACTCACAACACAGAATTTTACCCTAATTTAATATATTTTATGTTTGAAATTCATTTGATTGATATAAAATAGAAGCCCTGGCCCCCAAACCACTCATGGATTTGTTTTTCCACTTGAATTTTAACCATATTGAATTTATTTTTTAAAAAAGAACACAAAGAAATAGAAAACACAATTGACTGTTTTCGTTTTAAAAATAAATTATTTGTCCCTGTAGGAGAAATTCACATTTCACTCTAAAAAGAGGACATCGTAACTTTCAATTAGTTGTTCTCGAAATACATCAGCCTCGGGACTTTCCTGGCAGGCTAGTGGGTAAGACGCCAAGTTTCCAGTGTAGTGGGTACAGGTTTGATCCCTGCTTGGGGAACTAAGATCCCAGCATGCCACACTGCACAACCATAAAGAAGAAAAAAGAAATCCGTCAGGCTGTTCACAGGGAAATGAGACAGTCAGTTCTAGACTAGTGGGGTCCTATTAATAGAACTTTCCAATGTATCCTTTGTCTCCAGCCAGGACTTTGGGAGAAAGAGAACAATCACCCTGGAGCAGCCTCCATTTTAAGGAAGAGGAGAAGGTGTTGAGCTAACTAGGACAGACTCAGCCTACACGGAGCATGAGTCCAGAGTGGAGGGGCAGGTAGTCTGTGCACATCCCTGATGAGAAGTGTTTAGTTACTGTCATCTTTCTGTCAGCCAAAGCTGGCGAGATTCTAGAAAACCTCAAGCTGGGAGCGTACTGGGCTTCGAAACAGGGTGTTTTTTCACTGGGGTTTTTCCCAGAGGGACTAATCTGACTCCCTATCTTCCTTAGTCCGTTAACTTCCTTCTTTTACCTCAGACCAGTGACACTAATGTCATGGTGATGTTTCCTTCCTGGAAACCTTTAAATGATTTCTTTTTCAGTCAGAAGAAAATAAATGCCAAGTCCTTGAACGGAAATGAAAACATTCAGAATCAAGGTCCAAATTCATGAACTCCTCAAAGAACCCATTAATAAATTTCTCTTTCAGAGGCATCACATAAAACTACAGTGACTTATTGAACTCCAGGAACTTAGGCACTCCAGTGTACCAAACAAAGTTAGATGGAGATCAAAGTGGAAAAGTAGAACTTGAAAAGATTTGGATTTCTTTGCCTCAGAAGCAAACTGAAGGAGTGTGACCTTTGTATCACTGCCACATTTCAGAAGGCCATAGGAAATAAGAATGGGCTTTGAGTTCAGAGACGCTTGTGTTCCGATCCTAGCTCTTCCGTCTTCTGTCTGCATGACTTTCAATAGGGAGCTCAACCTTTCGGTTTCCTCCTTTATCACATAAGGATTCTCATTGTTAGTTTTCATGAAGTTTCGAAATTTGTCTATGTGAAGAATCTACTGTAGTGTCTGCAGAATTTAAATTCAGTATGTGGTATAAAGTATTTGTTGTTTGTTGTTACAAACAGTTTTACATGTTTGTAATGTGTTCTGTTAATACCTCAGTGTTCACTGCAACATAACTCTTGAAAATAGTGAGGTAGCTTGGTGCCTGAATATCTGTCAAATAGTTTGAAATGTATTCTATAAAAAGATGTGTGAACACTTGAAACCTGGGGGGCAAAGAAGTCACACAGTTAGAGCTGACCGCATAAGAGACCATTTGCGTACTGGGCTTCGAAACAGGGTGTTTTTTCACTGGGGTTTTTCCCAGAGGGACTAATCTGACTCCCTATCTTCCTTAGTCCGTTAACTTCCTTCTTTTACCTCAGACCAGTGACACTAATGTCATGGTGATGTTTCCTTCCTGGAAACCTTTAAATGATTTCTTTTTCAGTCAGAAGAAAATAAATGCCAAGTCCTTGAACGGAAATGAAAACATTCAGAATCAAGGTCCAAATTCATGAACTCCTCAAAGAACCCATTAATAAATTTCTCTTTCAGAGGCATCACATAAAACTACAGTGACTTATTGAACTCCAGGAACTTAGGCACTCCAGTGTACCAAACAAAGTTAGATGGAGATCAAAGTGGAAAAGTAGAACTTGAAAAGATTTGGATTTCTTTGCCTCAGAAGCAAACTGAAGGAGTGTGACCTTTGTATCACTGCCACATTTCAGAAGGCCATAGGAAATAAGAATGGGCTTTGAGTTCAGAGACGCTTGTGTTCCGATCCTAGCTCTTCCGTCTTCTGTCTGCATGACTTTCAATAGGGAGCTCAACCTTTCGGTTTCCTCCTTTATCACATAAGGATTCTCATTGTTAGTTTTCATGAAGTTTCAAAATTTGTCTATGTGAAGAATCTACTGTAGTGTCTGCAGAATTTAAATTCAGTATGTGGTATAAAGTATTTGTTGTTTGTTGTTACAAACAGTTTTACATGTTTGTAATGTGTTCTGTTAATACCTCAGTGTTCACTGCAACATAACTCTTGAAAATAGTGAGGTAGCTTGGTGCCTGAATATCTGTCAAATAGTTTGAAATGTATTCTATAAAAAGATGTGTGAACACTTGAAACCTGGGGGGCAAAGAAGTCACACAGTTAGAGCTGACCGCATAAGAGACCATTAGTTCAGTTCAGTCACTCAGTCATGTCCAACTCTTGGTGACCCCATGGACTGCAGCATGCCAGGCCTCCCTGTCCATCACAAACTCCTGGAGTTCACCCAAATTCATGTCCATTGAGTTGGTGATGCCATCCAACCATCTCACCCTCTGTCGTCCCCTTCTCCTCCTGCCCTCAATCTTTCCCAGCATCAGGGTCTTTTCAAATGAGTCAGCTCTTCGCATCAGGTGGCCAGAGTATTGGAGTTTTAGCTTCAACATCAGTCCTTCCAATGAACACCCAGGACTGATCTCCTTTAGGATGGACTGGTTGGATCTCCTTGCAGTCCAAGGGACTCTCAAGAGTCTTCGACACCACAGTTCAAAAGCATCAATTCTTTGGCTCTCAGCTTTCTTTATAGTCCAACTCTCACATCCATACATGACTACTGGAAAAACCATAGCCGGACCTTTGTTGGCAAAGTAATGTCTCTGCTTTTTAATATAAGAGACCATAAGATGTGTTAAAAGACAACACCCTACATTTGGTGTCAGAAGTCCAGTTGGGGGCACTTCCCTGCTGGTCTAGTGACTAAGACTCTGTACTTCTAATGCAGGGAGCCCACCTTCAATCCCTGGTCGGGGGACTAGATCCCACATACTGCAACAAAGATTGAAAATCTCACATGACACAACTTAGATTCAGCATAGCCAAATAAATAAATTAATTAATTTTTTAAAAATAGAGGATTCCCTGGCAGTCCAGTGGTCAGGGGCTTTCACTGCCATGAACCTGGATTCAGTCCCTAGTCAGAGAACTAAGATCCCACGAGCAGCTTGGCATGGCCAAAAACAAACTAAAATTTAAAAAAAGAAGTCCAGTTGTATATCTTTATTCTAGAATTTCCCTGCTATGTGACGTGGGCCACTCAGTGAACACCTCTGATCCCCATTCAATCTCTGTGTCTATAAAACAGGACTACTCATCATGCTTTCTAACTAAAGTATGTTGAAATGTCGAGGAGAGACTCTAGATAAATGTGAATTGTTACTTGTGGTTCCTTTGACATCACCTGTTCGTTCTACCAAGAGGGAGAGTTACTATCATCACACTTATTGGATTTTTCATAAATTTTTAGCTTAAAATTTAAGCATGAAAATGCTTTTCAGAATATCAGGATGCCTGTTACCAAATACCTTCCTAGACCACTGAATGAATTACAAAGAGACAAGAAACCTGGGCTGTGTTCCCAGTTCTGCCGTGTTATACTTGTGCGGAGAATGTGTTCCGTCTTGAGTCTCGGCAAGGGATTAGGTTTGGGTATTGTGCATTTATGTCAACTGGAAGGAAACTGAAAAGGAGGACCAGGAGGCTCACACAGATGTGGTGACTCAGGGGAGGCTGCAGTGAGAACTTGCTGACATCGTCCAGGGCTCCACGCTACTGGACAAGGAGGCGACACCTAGTCACTTGTACAGCTGCACCCACGTTCAACCGCTCGGCCCCGTGTGCCCCGACACTCACAGTCTGCTCAGCAGGCCCTAAGTTCATGAACTTCTTTCTAGCATGCTTTGTCACCACGCTGGGCAGATGCTTATACATTCCTAGTGTCATTTAGAGGGGCTTCCCAGGTGACTCGGCAGTAAAGAATCCACCTGCAGTGGGGAGACGCAAGTTCGATCCCTGGGTCAGAAAGATCCCCAGGGGGAGAAAATGGCAACCCACTCCAGTGTTCTTGCTGGAAAAATCCAATGGGCAGAGGAGCCTGGTTAACTACAGTCCATGGGGTCGCAGAGAGCTGGATTCAAGCCTGGTGAACTGCAGTCCGCGGAGTCTCAAAGAGCTGCATGTGACTGAGCACAGACAATGACTAAATCAGAGGGAGCTGGTGCTCGATTGTTACATTAAGCCCCACTTTCCCCTGGTACTGATGCTGAGGTCCTTCTGTTTCTCTGGAGTTAATCCCATACTGGGTAGCTGAACCCTTGAGTTACTCAGATCAATTGCTGTCACCACTTTATAAAATGCCAGTGTGTCGCTGATCCACTGGGAGGTTCTTCTGTTATAAGTTGGGCAGTTCCTCTGCTTCCTTGGCAGAGAAACATGGGCCCTTTATCCTTCAAAGACAGTGTGGCAAACTCAAATATTACTGAAAATGTAGGGCCAAACACCATAAGGGAGTCAAGAAGACTGATAACAACAGCAGCAAAAGACTAGAATATGTCTATTTGGTAAAGTCCAGTTGGGTTAGTATCTTGAAAGACACTGCAGCAAGTTCCAGGCTTGATGCAGTTTACAATAGGAGCTAATGTTTGTTCTTGAGAAGGCAGTGGAATGTAGAATGGATCAGAGGGACATTCTGATGAGCTGGTGATAAAAATTAAAGAGGCATTTTCAAGAACTAAGATGCAGAACATAATTTTATTACTATACTCAGCAAACCTTTACCGAATACACACAGTGGCTGGGCACTGTCCTGTGACCTGGGGGACGTAATCCAGTGGATGAACCAGAAAATTTTAAAGAGAATCAACATGTTGTCATGGGTAGCACAGGAGATGCTCCCTGAGTTGATATTTATGGGAAGAGTAGAAGCAACCAAGCAGAAAGGTGGAGGGGCAGGGAAAGAGCCTTTCAGGCAGAAGTGCTGATTAATGACATGGTGGGGAAAGGGAGTGACCGGTGGCTCTAGTGAGACATTTAGGCAAGAGAGCAGGCCAGAGTCAGAGGGATCAGCCTTCAAGCTGGGCTGAAGACAAGCCCTCCAGAGATCAGACAGCAGGAGGAGACACAAAAGAAAGCAAGAGAGCTTTGAAAAAGGTCCACGGGATAAGATGAGCCAGTGCGGTGTCACGGAACCAAAGCCAGGCAGTGGGGTTTCGACAGCGGCCTTTAAAAGAGAGGGTGGGAAGGACAGAGACCCAGAAGAGGGAGGGTTTGGCTCGAAGGAGATCCTCAGCAGGCTCCTGCTTCCATCTCCAAATAGGTTGAGAAGAAGCTCATCCACTGTCTTCGCATAGCTACCAGCTCTGCAAAACCGCCTTTCCTACACCTCAGATAGAAAGGGAAGTACAAGCTGCCCGGGCAGCTGGTTTTTCACTTTCCTTCTTGCTTGCAGTCTTGTGCCCAGCAGAGGGGGTGGGGCTGGGAGCTGTAATCTCTGATGATTCAGCCAACAGCACGCCCTGTGACCACATCCCTATTCTGTGTGTGTGTGTGTGTGTGAGAGAGAGAGAGAGAGTTTGTGTGTTTACACATTACAGAATAAAACAGCAAGGTGTTAGTCTAGCCTTGTGTCGGGGTTTCTGAATCATTCCAAGTTGGGAAAAAAGTAGTAAATAGTGGCACTTTCTCAATACAAAGATTCTGGGTGCTATCTGCAGTCAACAGCTAGCTTTGTGGGATTCCTATGCAGATCTGATGTAACCCAGATGGCAGTGGGTTACATCATTATTTTTATCTTGGGATCAGATCTGAGTTGTTCAGAGCCAGTGTCTTCGGGGCGCTGATACGATACCATGTGTTACTGCATGGTTTTCTCAGGTCCCTGCCCACACCAAGTGTCGGCCAAGGGACCTGCTGGGTTCAGTAGATGTGGGGTCGGAGGATATATGTTTTCTAACAGCAAATCCTACCCCCTGCCCCCCTGCGCTGAAAAATTCTAATGAACTTGCCTGATTTCTTTTGTACTTTAATAAACCCCCAATTAAGAAATTGTGTTCCTGGAGTAAGTTGCACCTGTCAACCATGTACAAACAGGAAAAAAAGATTGAGAACACAAATCCATGTCTTTAGAAATTAATCTGTACTTACGGAAACTACCAAAAGGAATTTAAAATACAGTTCAATAGTTGTTAGGTGTCAGTAAGGCGTATCTAAGTGTATAGCTCAGTCTCTACTAAGAGAGTGGAAATAGACGTGTGTTGACTCATGGACCTTGACCGACAGTTTGCTGGACTAATAGTTGGGAGTCTCGTGTTTATTCTTTTTTTGCTGCAGGTGCTGCTCTCAGCGTCAGTGATAATGAATCCGGTCAAGGCAGCCAGGAGGGAGGCACCTTGACTGACTCCCAGATTGTGGAGCTCAGAAGAATCCCCATTGCCGACACCCACCTCTAGTACCTCAGTAATCGTGAGAACGAGGGTACTTGTATGGGTTCTGTGCTACAACGGTCTATAATAGGATTCTGTGAATTGTACTGGATGATGAAGCCAGAAGTGATTGTTGTGTTCGGAATATAAATTACTTACTTTGTGCTCTCTGAAAATTAACTGCTTATGGTGAAAGCCTGGATAGATTTCTATCAGTTAATAGGATTGATTTATATCACCTAATAGAGTGTACATATTCCAAGAGTATTCGTTGTTTTTTCATAATGCTAACATTGTTTAATAAAAGTAATAACAATCAATAAAAACCATAGAATCCATTTGGCATCAGCCAAGCTTGTTGTTTATGAGAAAATATTGTGCCCAAGCAAAGAAGCAAATTCTGTCTAGACAGTGCCCATCACCCTGTTTCTTCTCACATTGATACAGGTGATCCAGATTTAAGACTTCACCTTCATTCCTGAAAACCAAAAAAATGTATTGTCTGCTGACTTTGCACCCGAGTATTGATGGAGTACTGTAGTTTACATAGTCTTTCATCAAAAGTATTTATTTCTGCTCATTATAAAATTAGGGAACTGAACATCTTCCAGAATGAATGTTCTGTTCCCAGTTAAAAATAACTTCACCAAGCATTTTAACACAGCTAAGAAGAGATCATCCAAACAGTGCAGAGTTTGTTTGGGAGAAGTTATTTCTTGGTTTGGATTTTTCAGTCTTTGTCTTGGAATGAGAATTCAGAAAGTCTGTCCTAGAACAAACACTATTGTGTTCAAGATGATTTCATTGACTATAGTTCCAGAAGAATCTTTTAAGGACAGAACAAGTTTGTTCTAAGAAAGACTTTTTGGCCTTTTATTTTTGAATTCTCAAGTATTTGGGGAAAAATCAGTAGTCATTTTAAGAAAAAATTAAAATTGAATAAAAAATACCCACCTAAGGGAAATTTTGTTGTTAATAATTTCCCTTAAAACCATAATTAAATCACTCTAGTATTCTATCATCACCATGAAAAATGGCTTTATTTTTTATAAAGCCTGAGGTGGTGGTATTAATCTTGATGAATTATAAAATGACTCTCCTTTCTTCTCCCTGTTGGTACTCCCCTACTTCCATCTCATATTATATTGTTTTGATCAATCTATTGTCTTTTTAGCTGCCCAGAAACAAAAACTGCACAACAAAATCAAACAGCATAAAAAACAAAAACATTATTGGCAGAGTCACAGTCCTTTTTAGGAAGTTTAGAAATGGTGGCAATACAGTTAAAATATACATTAAATGACAAATCTGTTGTCTCTCTCAGTCTACAGCATTGCACTATAGTGTCTTCCAAAATAGGGTAAAAGCAGTTGAAGAAATTGGTTATAAAGTAAAAATTTAGCATGAAAATTTTGAAATGGGTAATAACCATTTTAAAAATGTTAATAGGCTTTAATAAATTTGAGGCTTAAATGATAATTGTAGAATGTGAGGTTTCATGGTGTGGAATCCATGAGTCATAATTACTGTAACATTTTTTGGCAGATAATTCGATTCTTATTTGTCAGTTAAGGTGAAGTTAGCTTAGTGTCAACATTTTTAAAGCTCCTAAAAGGATTATAACTCCACCATGATGAATAACAAAGGCAATTGTTAATATCTATTTTTATTTCTACTTGTCAGAATTTGGAAAAATCTGGCCAAAATCACTATCAATCAGTGACAGCTTTCTTACTTTAGCTCAACTGAGTTTCTGTTGCTATCCAAAATGCCGTCTCACTAAAGGATCACAAAAACCTCCTACCACTGATTCTTTAAATATTAAAAGGAAAGGCAAGATTTTGAGAAGCTACAGTCCTAAAACAAATAAGCTTCATATTCCAACAGCGGCAATGTTTTGCCATTCAGTTTCCTCTCAATGTAGAATAAAATGGGACATCTGCCAAGGAAGGACATAAGAAGAAGCAAATCAATTCGTGGTCTTGAAAATTCAAAATCTAGAAGTGTGACACTTGTGATCTTTCTTTTCCAGGCTTGATACTCCTCATGACATTTTAAAAATAGAATTATTAAGATAGATTGTTATTATAATTATTAAGATATTCACATTCAATACAACTCACCCATTTAAAATGTGCAATTCAGTAGTGCTGCTGCTAAGTCGCTTCAGTCGTGTCCGACTCCTTGTGACCCCAGAGAGGGCCGCCCACCAGGCTCCCCCATCCCTGGGATTCTCCAGGCAAGAACACTGGAGTGGGCTGCCATTTCCTTCTCCAATGCATGAAAGTGAAAAGTGAAAATGAAGTCGCTCAGTCGTGTCCAACTCTTCGCAACCCCATGGACTGCAACCTACCAGGCTCCTTCATCCATGGGATTCTCCAGGCAAGAGTACTGGAGTGGGCTGCCACTGTTGGGGTTTTTCATTTTTGTTGGAGTATAGCTGCTTTACCATGTTAATTTCTGCTGTACAACAGAGAGAATCCGTTATAAGTATACATGCATTCCCCCTTCTTCAGATTTCTTTCCCATTTAGGTCATGACAGAGCATTGAGTAGAGTTCCCTGTGTTACACGGTTCTCATTTGGTGTTTTTTTTTAATTATTGTAAAATATGTGTAACACCAAAATTTGCCATTTTAGCCATTTTTAAAAGTGATTTTTAAATGCAGTGATATTAATTATACTCACAGTGTTGAATATTTATTACCTTTACTTGCAAAACATTTTTATCACCCTCAGAAACTCTGTATTCACCCCATCGCCTTGATATTTCTTTTTTTCTGTCAGTAGACATCTAATTTAATTTCTTTGGGAAATGTCTCTGCTTCTGCATTTTTGTGATTTTTTTATTTTATTTTTACTTTATTTTACTTTACAATACTGTATTGGTTTTGCCATACATTGACATGAATCCGCCACAGGTATATACAAGCTCCCAGTCCTGAATCCCCCTCCCACCTCCCACCCCACACCATCTCTCTGGATCATCCCCATGCACTAGTCCCAAGCATCCTGTATCCTGTATCGAACATAGACTGGCGCTTCCTTTCTTACATGATAGTGTACATGTTTCATTGCCATTCTCCCAGATCATCCCACCCTCTCCCTCAGAATCCAAAAGTCCATTCTACACATCCGTGTCTCTTTTGCTGTCTCACATACAGGGTCATCATTACCATCTTTCTAAATTCCATATATATGTGTCAGTATACTGTATTGGTGTTTTTCTTTCTGGCTTACTTCACTCTGTATAATCGGCTCCAGTTTCATCCATCTCATTAGAACTGATTCAAATGTATTCTTTTTAATGGCTGAGTAATACTCCATTGTGCATATGTACCACAGCTTTCTTATCCATTCTTCTGCTGATGGACATCTAGGTTGTTTCCATGTCCTGGCTATTATAAACAATGCTGCAATGAACATTGGGGTACATGTGTCTCTTTCAATTCTGGTTTCCTCGGTGTGTATGCCCAGCAGTGGGATTGCTGGGTCATAAGGCATTTAAAATTTGTGTTTCTTGTTGCTTTAGTTCTTTCTCAACTTTTTTTAGAATTTTTTTTTAAAAGAGGATTTTCCTAATTTGGATGCAAGTGCAGACAGGTATGGGGCTTCCCAGGGGGCTTAATGGGTAAGGAATCCACCCGCCAAGCAGAAGATACAGGTTCAGTCCCTGGGTCAAGAAGATCCCCTAAGAGAAAGAAATGACAACCTACTCCAGTATTCTTGCCTGGGAAATCCCATGGATAGAGAAGCCTGGCAGGCTATAGTTCATGGGGTCACACAGAGTTGGACACACCCTCATGACTAAACAGCAGCCTCCGCCAGCAGGTATACACTTGAGATGGGAGGAGCAATAGAGCCAGGAGAATTCAGCTAAGCGGCGAGAGCAGGCAAATGAAAATCTTAGGAAGCAAAACACAGAAAGCATTTCACCCTGGAACTGGATCTTTGAGTTGGTTTTCGATCTCTTGAGGTGTTTTAGGGTTTAATTAGTACTTCCTATGGTTCCTAAATCTGACCATAGATGTTTAAACATGTAATGGGGCTGTGACTGGGGAAAAAAAAAGGGGTGCCATTCAGGAACCTAGCTCCCAGACAACTTGGTCTTGTGTTTACCAGCACTTAAGATCCACTTTGAGTTTAGCCTCAAGTGTCCCGGGTAGATCTGTTTGAGGGTAGATCTCAATCAGAGAAGACAATGCTGAATTTTCGAGGCAGCTGGGTGGCAGAATGGATCACCTCTAGGCGAGGTGATTTTTAAGAAATAATAGTCCTGAGCAGGGGGAAACATTATTTCTATTGTGGTCTGTATTCACATCAACCTGACAAGTTTAGCAACCGCCTAAACTTACATCTTTTACTTAAGAAACTTACATGGTTTCAGGAAAAGAAGCAAATGGAGGTTAACCTTGTTTCCCATCATCTATAACAGTGGGATGCAGTTATCAAACACTGTTGTCACGGTCTTGGGAGTGTCAGCTACAAATTGGCACTTTCCATGGGCACTTGTCGTCTACCTCTATAAGGATTAAGTCTATGCTGCTTAGCTGCTGATTTTCACACCCCTTGAAAGGAGTTCAGGGTGGAGAGCAGAAATGAGGCACTCTGTGCTCCAGAAAAAACTGGCAAAACAGGTCCTCAGATATTTTCAGGAGCTGATTTTATGAGCCCAATCTTATATCTCCCCATATCTAGAAAAGTACTAACGTCCTTCCTGGTGACAGCTGCTCCACATGACTAGCAGAAACTTTCTGCAGAAAATATGTACTTGATTGCATATACTCTCCCTTCACCAAAATCACATTATGCTTACCTTTCTTCCTGCATCTTTGGAGCACTTTCTCGGAGCTATCTGAAATGCTGTCTCCTGGGCTACAGTCCTCCCTTTGCCCCAGGTAAGATACTCAGAAGGCTCATGTTGTGCTTTTTGCTTTTTTAAGTAAGTCAGGAGTACTATGGGATGTTTCATTTCGGTTCCCAGCCTACCCCTCCAGAGACTCAGCATTTTGACCAAACAACTTGGGCTGTGCCATGAGCCCCGAGGTTAGAGCTGAACCCCTAGAAGAGACTCAGCTCAAGGAAATTGCTAGCAGTTTCAGAGCATGAAATGGTATATTAGTCCAGTGAGAAAGATAAGTACTCATTGTTTTCTAACAGATTTAAAACGATTCCAACAAGGTGAGTGAAGTGAAAGTCGCTCAGTCGTGTCCGACTCTTTGAGACCCCATGGACTATACATTCCCTGGAATTCTCTAAGCCAGAATACGGGAGTGGATAGCTTTTCCCTTCTCCAGGGGATCTTCCCCACCCAGGGATCCAACAAAGTAAACTATGCTTTTTACTGTGATTAGCCTTTAGGAGTCTTATGAGCAAAATCATAAATTTAATATGTTTTTTAAATTCAGGAATGTTTTATAACAAGAATGAAGGGGAAAGACAATGCAAATAATTTCAACATTACCTTATTTGATTATATTTATTTCAAAGGTAAGTCTTCCCTGGTGACTCAGTGGTAAAGAATCTGCCTGAAATGCAGGACAAGCGGTTTTAATCCCTGGGTCAGGAAGATCCCCTGGAGAAGGAAATGGCAATCCACTCCAGTATTCTTGCCTGGGAAATCTCATGGACAGAGGAGCCTGGCGGGCTACAGTCCATGAGGTCACAAAAGAGACACAACTTAGTGACAAAAACAACAATTTCAAAGGTAAGGGTGTGTATATACTCACAAAAAAGAAAAACAGAGAAAGGAAGGAAAGGAAAGAGAGATTGAAAAAAAGAATAAAAGAATTCTGAGAAGTCAAAGCTTCTGAGCACTGAAGAATTGACGCTTTTGAACTGGAGTGTTGGGAAAGACTCTTGAAAGTCTCTTCGACTTCAAGGAGATCCAACCAGTGCATCCTAAAGGAAATCAGTCCTGAATATTCATTGGAAGGACTGGTGCTGAAGCTGAAACTCCAATACTTTGGCCACCTAATTCGAAGAGCTGACTCATTGGAAAAGACCCTGATGCTGGGAAAAATTGAAGGCAGGAGGAGAAGGGGACGACGGAGGATGAGATGGTTGAACAGCATCACCAACTTGATGGACATGAGTTTGGATAAACTCTGGGAGTTGGTAATGGACAGGGAGGCCTGGCGTGCTGCAGTCCACGGAGTTGCAAAGAGTCGAACACAACTGAGTGACTGAACTGAACTGAACTGAGAAAAAAGCAAAGAAAATATTGATAATAACAGTTTCCATTACACTTTACAATACATGATAAAGAGATATTTTAAAAGCTGATTCATGAAGCATGTAAAAATGTTGATCATCCTGCCCCAAAGTGTATACCCATAGTCTGTTCATTCATCAAAGTAATTTTGAAAACTTTTGCCACGTTACAGGAGCGAAGTAGTAATCATGTAATAAAAAACATGCATGACGTTAGAACAAATTAGAAAGGTACTCAAGAGCCACCAGGGGCTTTCCATTTCCTTAACATTCTATCCTATGGACAGGGAAGCCTGGCGTGCTGTGATTCATGGGGTCGCAAAGAGTCGGACATGACTGAGCGACTGAACTGAACGGAATAGCACACTGGTATGTAGAAAATGAGTAGGTTCTTCTTTTAAGTGATTATATTAAGGGTTCATCCATGTGGTCATGCATTGCAGAATTTCCTTCTTCTTTTGAGGCTGAATGGTATTTCACTGTTTGTGTACACCACATGTTCTTTAGCTGTTCATCTCTTGATGGACAATTGGGCTGTTTCCATGTCTTGGCTATTATGGATAATGCTGCAATGAACATGAGAGGGTGGTATCTTCAAGACACTGATTTCAGTCCTTTTTCATAAATACCCAGCAGTGAGATTGCTGGATCATTTTTAAGTTTTTTGAGGACCCTCCATACTTTTTTCCATAATAGCTGTGCTATTCTGCGTTCCCGCTAACAGTCACCAGCATTGTTGTTTTATGGTTTTTTCATATTAGCCATCCTTCAAGGTAATATTTCATTGTGGTCTTGATCTGCATTTTGCTGATGACTAGTGACATTGAGCGGTTTGCATATACCTGTTGGCCATTTGTATATCTTCTGTGGAGAAATGTATTTTTAAGTCCTTAGCCCATTTTTAAATTAGGTAATTAGTTATTTTCCTGTTGAGTTACAGAAGTTTCATATAAAGATTTAATTTCTTACCAGATTTGTGGTTTATAGATACTTTCTCCCATGCCACTGGTTGCCTTTTCACTTTCTTGATAGGTGAAAATAACAGTGACAGAAAGACAAATTCTGCATGATTCCACTCATAAGGTATCTAAAATAGCCAAATTCATAGAATCAAAATATGGAATGGTGGTTGCCTGGGGCTGAAGGCAGGGAGAAGTGGGCAGTTTCAGTTAACAAGATGAGTAAGTTCTAGATATCTACTCTTCAGTATTGTATTTACAGGCAACAACACTGTCATATACATTTAAAATTTTGTCAGAAGGGTAGAACACATGTTCAGTGTCCTTATCCCAATAAAAGGAAACAATATTTTAAATTGTAACAAGATTGTTTGATCGCTGTTCTCCACTGCAAATGTTAGCATTGCATGGAGAAGGAAATTCAAATAGTGTTTTTAATGTTTTCCAGTCTCTTCTGAAACTCCTAGTTCACCTCTCACAGAGCCCCTAATGACATCTGCAGAATCCCCCAAAAGAAACCCACATGTGACCATAAGCTCCTGAAGAGTAAGAACTATGTCCTATTTGTTTTGGTTTCCTGAGCACCTAGCACGATGTCTGGAACAAAATTGATGACCAATAAATATTTGTCCACCCCCCCCACCCCCCAAAAAGATCTCTATCCTACTAGGATAGCTAATTAGAGCATAATCTTTGTTGATCTTTTATAGTTTTAGTTACAGATGTTTTGCCTTTAAGACTCCAAATGAATGGCAGTTATTGCACAAACCAGATGCCATATCATCTCTACATTACCAGTAGCTTTCATTTCCAAAGCTATAATTCGCTGAATTATATATATGTAATTCATTCTGCTTCCTAGTCATCCATGGAGTCTTGAAAACCACCGAAGACCTGTGAAAAACTTGTTATTTTCATTTTGGCAGTAGTCTATATAAGTTTCAAACTAGGACAGTTGTGTTTTGTTTTAAGGATTACTGGGCAAGAAGGAGGCCAAACCAAAAGTAAATAGACAACAAGAGGTGAAATTTACTCCTCGCATCTCGTTATTATTCCATGACCTGCTCATCATAAGGGCTTTGTGTGGGAAATTGCACATGCATGAATATTTTGTAACCAAAGGGTTTTAATCTGCAGTCTTTCTCATGCTTATCTGGTTCCATAGTAGGAAGTCAAAGAAGTATGTATGTGTCATTTCATGGCTGATTCATTATGCCGGTGCTAAATATATTTGAAATAACAGTCTGCATCGAAACACTCAAACCTAGATAACGTATAATTTCTAATCTTAGTGAGCCAAGGGAATAAGACTAATTGTACTCTGAAGCTAAGAAGTCATCGTCTGTTCGATTCATTGTTAGTGTCCAAGCTCAGAACACACATCATCTTCATAACGGAGCAATGTCTACTCCGTGCTGTTAGGGACTAATTACGGGTAAGAGTCAAGACCTCCCATATCCAGCCATTTTGTGATTGCTCAAGACAACCCAAAAGATTATGAATCAAAAGTCATTGTTTCCTGTTATTCTCCAAGATAAAGACTGAACTGTGGAAAAGAGACTTTCTTTCTGGCAAAGGACCAAAAATATGTTTGAAAATGCAACACATTTTTTAAATAAACATTTTAGAGTCAGTCAAAAATAATTGAGAAATTGCTCAAAAATCACAGTTTGCCTGTGTAGATGCTATAGAATACACAGCAGAATTGCCAGATTGGAAGGATGAACAGAAAGAGGAACAGATTTTCTTTGGATATATCTTCAGTCCAAGTATTTTAAAACTCTATCAACTAGAACAGTATAAAACTATATTTATTTTTTATTGAAGGATAATTGCCTTACAGAATTTTTCTGCTTTCAGTCAAACCTCAACATGAATCAGCCATAGGTATACATATATTCCCTCCCTTTTGAAACTCCCTTCCATCTCCCTAAACCATTTTGAAAGAGAAAACACGTTTGCTTAATTCTACAAAATCTCCCTTTCTGTCTTACCATGTAAGACTGCTCACATAGTATGGAAGGTTTGGAATCTTTACCCTTTGTCTTCCTATTGATCATTTCCCCTTTTCCTCATACAGGCATGCTTATTTTATATGAGAAAGAATCTCTGAAAATTTATATTAAAGTACCTAAAGTATATCACATTTTTCACACTATGTGAGAAAGTTTGATTATAAATAAGGATTATGAAGAATAAAGTCCCAATGTATAGTACAGGGAACTATATTCAGTGGAAAATAATATAAAATGGAATGTGTAAATGTGTATAACTGAGTCATTTTGCTGTACCGCAGAGATTGGCACAACATTGTAAATCAACTATACTTCAATTTTAAGAACGCAAAATAAAAATAAGGATTCTGATCAAAGTTTGGCTTGTATTAAGATGAAGCGCACCTGCCTGTGCATCACAAGAGAAACAGGCAAAAAATGGAGATGTGTGATGTTCAGTCAGTTCTCCTCAGGGCCTCAGTCCCCAGATGATAATAATTCAGCTGCTGGAGGTGGTCTAAAGGCGCAGGTGACAAGACATGGATCAGAGACTAGACAGAGCCAGGCAGGGAGGTCAGAGCAGTGAACAGTAGGTTTCTCTTGGTGTTTTACCTTATTATCAGGGTTTAAGGTTGATAGCAGCTCTGAACTGTTGCAGCTGCTCCCTAACACAGAGATGTTGACCCTGAGATTGGAATAGCCGCTGGATTAGAAACCCTGCGAGAATATTCAGTCCTAGTAACCGTCACGGCAAGTCCTCTGTCCACAGAGAACAGATTGAGGCTGGAGCTCCGCAGTCCAGAGTGAGAACCTCTCACCACCGCCCCCAGGCCAGCAGCTGCATTCGTGCCTCCTGTGGTTGGGGATGTTCAGAGCCAGAAAGGTCCATTCTGAGTGCTGATCCCGGTCAGAACAAGTAACGGACCCACATGGTCAGCATATTCTTCTCACATCACTTCCGCTTTGTAGCTGGAAATACCAGATAAATTTTTTTCCTCACACAATTTCCATCTATCTCTCCTCACTGAGTGTTGAAACAGGTTATATAATCAACACTGGATTTTTTAAAACTTCTATTTAGCAAATACCTGCTCTGCTACTGTCTTCAGGGAAATGGGAAGCAGTTGATCCCTTCTGGTAACATCATCAACAAAGTAAATGCGCTTTCAACGTAGATAAGGTAGAAAGACACTCAACTGTAAGTGTTCTCCTTGGAATTTGTGGTTTTGGCAAAGACAGGAAAGTTTGTTTTTCTTTTTTTCCTGTTTGTGGGTGAATTATTTTGGTATAAGATGTAGACAGGGGCTTCCCTGGTGGCTCAGTGGTAAAGAATCCGCTTGAAATGCAGAAATGTGTGTTTGATCCCTGGGTTGAAAGATGCCCTGGAGAAGGAAATGGCAACCCACCCCCGTAACCTTGCCCAGAAAATCCCATGGACAGAGGAGCCTGGCAGGCTGCAGTCCATGGGATCATAAGAGCCGGACAAAACTGAGCAACTCAACAGCAATAACAACAAACAAAGGGATAGAAAGAGGGGAGATGGAATGAACCTTCTGGCTGTCTCCTCAGCAAAGGAGGAGGGTTCGTGATACTGCCCTCCCCTGCCTTTCTCCTCCTTCCTCTTCATCTTTGTCTTCTCCTTTCTCTCTCACATACACACACATATATATACAAAACCTAAAACCTTAGACAGTAAGATGTAGTTGTTAAGGGTAAAGTTACCAAATATAAAAAACTGCTCATGGTTTAAGAATACTTTATTTACACGATGATCAGTTCCCTTATGACATTCACACTAGAAGACTCTGCTTGCCAAGGACTAGGAAATCCTTTAAGAAAATTACTTTCCTGGATATGAAAGGAACTTATATAAATAAATACAACCAATCCTATACAACTAAAGAAAAATATATAACAATATACTGGATTTTCATAATGAAGCAAACCGTAAAAGGAATGGATAAAAACTTTAAGACCAAACAACAAAAGGAATCTCAGTCAAGTGGAGAACTGTGTCTTTTCACGTGTCACAAGTAGATGCGGTTATTAGAAATAAATCAAGAACTGAACATGTTTTAAAGGTGAGATAGATTTTATTTCTTTTGCAGTACAAAGTCAAGCATTGTAAAATATTGGACAAACTTGGAGCACAAAAGATTTACTAAAAAGTTGGAAAATGGTACAACTCTAAACTAACATCTGTCTATTTTACTTAAAGGTGGTCTTACTAAGAAACAGAATTATTCACTAAATGGTTATTCTGAAAAGTTTTCTTTGCAAACACCCAACAAAATCAATGCAGGTGGTGATTGCAGCCATGAAATTAAAAGATGCTTATTCCTTGGAAGGAAAGTTATGACCAACCTAGATAGCATATTCAAAAGCAGAGATATTACTTTGCCAACAAAGGTCCGTCTAGTCAAGGCTATGGTTTTCCAGTGGTCTTGTATGGATGTGAGTGTTGGACTGTGAAGAAAGCTGAGTGCTGAAGAATTGATGCTTTTGAGCTGTGGTGTTGGAGAAGACTCTTGAGAGTCCCTTGGATTGCAAGGAGATCCAACCAGTCCATCCTAAAGGAGATCAGTACTGGGTGTTCATTGGAAGGACTGATGCTGAAGCTGAAACTCCAGTACTTTGGCCACCTCATGTGAAGACTTGACTCACTGGAAAAGACCCTGATGCTGGGAGGGATTGGGGGCAGGAGGAGAAGGGGACGACCCAGGATGAGATGGCTGGGTGGCATCACCGACACGATGCACATGAGTTTGGGTGAACTCCGGGAGTTGATGATGGACAGGGAGGCCTGGTGTGCTGCGATTCATGGGGTTGCAAAGAATTGGACACAACTGAGTGACTGAACTGAACTGAAGTGAACATTTTCTGAAACTATTGGATTTAGCATGCTGTGATCCATGTAAGTAAACTCAGATTCTGCTTTATTTCAACAAAGAAAGTAGTTTATATTTTCTATTAAAATACATACAACTGCATACTTTTCTTGGTTTCATGTTTCCATACTTGAGATTATATATTCCTATCTCATCCAACCGATACAGGTGTACAGGCAAAGTTCAGAGGATTTTGTATTTTGCTCAAATACTATAGAATACAAGGTTGTCCATTTGGAATGAAAAGATTCCTTCACTTTCAGGCATTAAACTATTTGATTTTTACTCTCCTTGGAGGGCAACCAGTCTTTGCAGGATTTAGATCACAATAAATAACTGAGACCGCAAACTAGAAACTCTCTAAAGATGACAAGCCTTTTAACTTCAGTGATTTGTACTGCTCTCTGCATCCACACCTTCTCTGGAGCAAAATTTCTGAAGACCAAGACCTTAAGACTGGAAAAAGGCCCATCAGACATATAATAAATTTCATGCATTTCATCAGCTCAATTCCTGTTGTCATGTGGTACAATCTGTAGAAACCAAGGCCCTTATGGCTCTTGGAATCCACAACAGTTGCTTTCTCTTTGGGGACTAAGCTGTCATGGGAAGTATCGTGGGGAATTGCTCACACTCTGCCTGCTTCAAGGCAAAGTAAAAATTAAGCTCAGCGTGTCATCACATACTTACCAGTGACTTATGGGAACATTCTTTATAAATAGATTTTGACACTGCCAAGGTTGCCAATGAAATAGGAAGCCATTAATAAAATGGTTTATAGTTTATCACTTTCATTATGGGAAAAACAAAGAGACCCCTGATTCCCCTCAGGCAGTAACTGACCCTTCAAGGACTGTAAAAGACTCATAGACAATGGCACAAACTATTCATTTCCCAACAGGTAGACTTTCAAAAGGACGGCCTCTACAGTGACTACCGGGGCTGTATGTGTGCTCACAGTGTGTGAATAAGTGCACGTAAAGAAAGGCTTTACAAGCTTCCTTTTGATGATGTTGATGACATGTAGTTGACAGCTTGCCCTAATAACTCTAAAACTTCCTTTCAAAGCAAAGACTATCATTTGTTTTAAAGAAAAGTGTAACAGTGATAAGATTAGAAATTTACACAGTGTACATGCCCTCCTATGGTACAAATTTTGGGGAGAATGAAATAAGTATTGCAAGAAAACTTGTGAAGTTACTTAAGAGATTCTTTTTAGAGTGTCTTAAAAACATTAATGAATAAATAAGAAAACTGTTCTAAACTTTATAGCTGACAAAGTTATATACAATAAAATTCCTCAATAGGAAAGTATATAAATATGAAATATTTACATATTATACATATGTAAATATATAACATATACATTTATCTACTACTAACTTCCCTGGTGGCTCAGAGGTTAAAGCGTCTTCCTGGAATGCAGGAGACCTGGGTTCTATCCCTGGGTTGGGAAGATCCCTGGAGAAGGAAATGGCAACCCACTCCAGTACTCTTGCCTGGAGAATCTCATGGAGGGAGGAGCCTGGTAGGTTACAGTCCATGGGGTCTCAAAGAGTTGGACATGACTGAGCAACTATCTATTACATTTACAATAGAAGTAATTTTTACAGACTTCTTCACAGAGACACAAATGCACACATAATATGTATATAACAAGTTAATAGTATTCAGAGATTTTCTTTGGTTTTTGTGAATTTTTCAAGTTTTCTACAAAGAACATCTTTGAAATCAGAAAAAAATATATAGCTTTTTGAAATTATTTCAGCCCTGAATTTAGCACAGGTGCTGTTTAAGATGCCTCATTTGTTTTTGTTGTTGTTCAGTCTCTAGTGAAACAATTATAGCTAGTGAGATCTTTTGAAAGACAATTTTTAAGAGCAGTTTTAGGTTTACAGTAAAATTGAGAGGAAAGAACAGAGATTTCCCATATACCGTCTGCCCCGACACTTGCATCGCCTCCACCAGTATCAACATTCTCCAACATGGAACATTTGTTAAGACTGATGAACCTACACTGACATCACAATCATCCAATATCCTGAATTTACCGTAGGGTTCACTCTTGATGTGATTCTCTGGTTTGGATAAATATGTAATAATGTAATCCATCACTATTAAATCATACACAGTATTTTCACTGCCCTAAAACTCTTCCGTGCTCTACCTCCTTCTCTCTTCCACACACACCGCTACCTCTGGGTGGTGAGATTTTTAGAGTTAAGGACCCCAAATCCCCTGTTCCTTGGGGGAAATGACATGTTTTTATAATCTCCCTCATAGATGCTCCTCTCACAGCTCAGTCGGTAAAGAATCTGCCTGCAATGCAGAAGACCTGGGTTCAATTCCTGGGTCAGGAAGATCCCCTAGAGAAGGAAATGGTATTCCAGTCTGTATTCTTGCCTGGAAAATCCCATGGATAGAGGCGCCTGGTGGGCTACAGTCTATGGGGTTGCAAAGAGTCGGGCGCAACTTAGCAACTAAACCCCCACCATAGATGCTATTGGTGATCACACAGTAATTGACTCACAGAGACCACCATGAGCTGCAGACCACTGGAGCCTTGGGCACTAGAGCCTTAGGGATCTCTAATCAGAAACTCTCAGACTTCCTAAGTCAGACAGAAAAGAGAAATATCATATGGCATCCCTTATATGTGGAATCTTGAAATGATACAAATGAACTTACTAACAAAACAGAAAGAGACTCACAGATTTAACAAATGGATTTATGGTTGCCGAGGGGCAAGGGAAAAGGATGAAAGGAAGGGATAGTTAGGGAGTTTGGGATGGACATGTACAGACTGCTTTATTTAAAGTGAATAACCAAGATCCCACTGTATGGCACAGGAACTCTGCTCAATGTTATGTGGCAGCCTGGGTGGGAGGGGAGTTTGGGGGAGAATGGATACATGCGTGTGTATGGCTGAGTCCCTTCTCTGTTCACCTGAAACTATCACAACATTATTTGTTAATTGATCACACTCCAAAAAAATTTTTTTAAGTTTTTTAAAAGGACAACAACAACAAAAAGAAACTCTTAGACTGCCCACTCAGGCTAAGGAAATCTTGAATTCTGGTGCAGAAAAGAAGGGGAAAAAGAAAAGGAAGCCCCAAGCTGCAGGAAAGGTCTCTGACTGGTAGTTTATAGACAAACAAAGGAGTGCTTTTATCCAAATCAGTGGGCGCCACAATGTTAGCATACTTTAAAGATAATGACATATATTTGGTGGTTAATCACTGAAGAGTGAACATTTGGGGTGTTATTTCAGATGTTTGGATTTCTTTTCTGTTTCAGAAAAAAAAAACTGCTGTATTGCAAAGGAAATGTTAGCTCTAATTTTTTACACTGCAGATGTTTGGGAAACTTCAAATAACTGTTCCAAATCTGATCACTAAATATTTCTTTTGTTGCATAGAAACTGACTTTTAAATCACTGTATTTACTAAAAAGCAAAGGGAAGAGCTGGTCCTCTCCAGCCACATTCTCTGGGCTCCCAGGCTCAGCATGCTTCATATTTAATTGCACACAATCCAAACATTCTCTACATACAGTTCTCATCCTCACAGCACCTTCCACTCAGCAAGCTCAGAGCTTCTGGCCTCTCCTATTTTGAAATCCATGTAGCAAACCTCAGCATTTTTGAAAATTTATATTTAAGCACTTCATAGCACTTTGATCTTTTTTCTTATCTTGTAAACACACTCAATGTATTGTGCTTCATTTACAGTTGTATGAAATAGATATTCCTTTAATTATAGTTATTAAAAATATATCAGTCTAATTTGACACAAACTGAGGTCCATTGAGAGGTGCCCTGCTCAGTTCTGAAGTTAGATCAGTACATCCACAGAATGTTTTCCATTTCTAGAGGCCCTCCATGCCCAAATGCTGTCTGTTTTCTGCCCTTCATCCCACCTACCTCCTTGAGTTGGGTATTCTCTCAGAGGATTCTCTCTGTACTCTTTGCAGAGAATACTCTGAGTCTTCTCTCTCTGGGTAATATTTTTCCTGCTTCTTTATTCCTTCTTTTGTTCTCTTACTGTACCAATATCAAAGACAATATCATAATGAAAGAGATAGTGTGTTGGTCAGGATAACTGATGCTAGCTACCGTAAAAAACAAATAGCAACTTTCAGTGACATATACCCCCCCCAACCAATGACTCAAGAGTCCCAGTTCCTTCTCTCCTGTGGTTGCATATTTAAGACCTCTGGAATCTTTCATTTTTAGCAGAGTGGCCTGGGGGAAAAAGAGAGAGAGTGGAAATCTACTTGAAATATATCGTGGTCAGCACTAGAAGTTCATTGGCCAGACCTCAGTCACATGACTGATATAAGAGGGGCCAGGAAATACTTGAACTGGAGCACTGTGAGGGAGCACATGTAGGTAAGTACCAAGAGCCTGTACCACACAGAGGCTCTCCATTTTTTCCATGTACAGATCGGTCCTGGGTGTTCATTGGAAGGACTGATGTGGAAGCTGAAACTCCAGTGCTTTGGCCACCTGATGCAAAGAGCTGACTCATTTGAAGAGACCCTGAAGCTGGGAAAGATCAAGGGCAGGAGGAGAAGGGATGAGAATGAGGCAGGAGGATGAGATGGTTGGGTGGCATCATCAACTCAATGGACATGGGTTTGGGTGGACTCTGGGAGTTGGTGATGGACAGGGAGGCCTGGTGTGCTGCGGTTCATGGGGTTGCAGAGAGTCAGACACAATTGAGCGACTGAACTGAACGGAACATCTTAGGTGACCAACCCTTATTCCAGGCATGTATTGTATGTACACCCTTCTCTTACCATCCGCCACCATGTTGCCCTCGCTGTCTTTACACTCTGGCAGTATCATTTGACTCACCCAGAGCTTTTCTTTGCACAGTTCCAGTAAGTTACTCCCTGCCAACCCTTCCCACTGTATTTCAAATTCCAGGGAAGAATCAAACATTTTCAAAGCTGATATCCTTGCCTCAGTAGCATTGACCCCTTCACTGTTTGCAAGCAATGAAAAAATAAGGGAGAAATAAGCCAATAGAATCACCAGCCACCATAGGAAACTATTAATAAGAGTAAGAAGCAATCAAAATGGCTATGAAAATTCTAGAAAAGAAAGGAGCTGAAATAAGAACTTAGAGGTTTTCATAAAGGACCCACACAATAATGCTTGATACTCTGATACAAGTTTACACTCTTTCAAAATGCCCTGAGATGAAAAGGTAAAGCCTTAGTGCCAGAATAGAGTGCCTGGGGGTAGAAACTAGAGTTATGAAAGACAAGTGCTCCAAATAACAAGCTGCATGAGGAAATATCTTGCAATTTTCAGAGCTGAGGTCAGTGACCCAAAGATGAGTTGAAATATTCTGAAAAACAATCTCTTACAGCAGACGTCACTACAAAACCAGATATTTTTCTTCACCGGAAACAAACACACAAAAAAATAATGAAAAGACCTCACAGCAATTCTGGAATTCAAAACCATCCAAACACTGCTGGAAAAGTAAATAGAGGGCGATATTGTGAGATTTCTTAGCCTTTGCCTGTAGCCGTCAAATTAATCATATTCAATAAAATTTAAAAGTTCCTATTTGACTTAATTATAATAATGTTACATTTTCTTTCTAAAGCATGTTACAGTTTTTCAAACTTTGTTTAGCTTTATCTTATTAATTTCTTCATCTGTATCTCTTCAATGACTTATGGGAGTATAACAATTCTTCTAATTTAAATTGACTTTCTGTTGGTGCTGGAGAAGACTCTTGAGAGTCCCTTGGGCAGCAAGGGCATTAACCCAGTCAATCCTAAAGGAAATCAACCCGGAATAGTCATTGGTAGGACTGATGCTGAAGCTGAAGCTCCAATACTTTGGCCACCTGATGTGAAGAGCTGACTCATTGGGAAAGACCCTGATGCTGGGAAAGATGGAGAGCAGTGGGAGAAGAGGATGACAGAGGATAAGATGGTTGGATAACAGTTGGATAACATCACCTACTCAATGAACATGAGTTTGAGCAAACTCCAGGAGATAATGAAGGGCAAAGAAGCCTGGTAAGCTGCAGTCCCTGGATTCACAGAGATGGATACAATTTAGCAACCAAACAATAACAAACTGTTGCTGTTGAAACTTTTTTTAATCTAAATTATTCTGAAGCTTTACATAAAGTCTTTCTTGACTGAATGGGATAATAGTAGCTATAATTGAAAGTGAAGAAACAACTTAGATCAAAATAATAAAAATTCCCTGGCTCTTTTACTTACGGGAAATCATAGATTATTCTTTTCTAAAGGGTAAAAAAATAATCTTGTGTGAGTAATAAGATAAATTTTTACACAAATAACCAATAACATGAGCTAGACAGATGTTGTTTATAAATTCTTTCACTTGTGCCATTTCTCTGGAAAGTTATTCAATTTAGGAAAAAGAAAATCATTTAAAGTGCAAGAGAATAGATGCTTTGCTATTAAAACCTTATTATAATAGCAATAGACAAAGTTTGAATCATTTTTAATGTTAGTTTATCTAAATCATAAAATCATAAACATGAATAGTATGACAGGTTCTTTTGGTTACAGAAAAATCCATGTGTAACCAGCTTCCATGACATGAGGAAATTGACAGTTTATTACAAAATTACAGGTCATAGTATGGAGCTGTCTTCTCTACTTCTCTCCCTCCCTTTAGGTGAGATTTCTGTGCTTTGGAGGTAAATATGGAAGAAAATGTGGCTGACAACATGTACCAACCTATCCTGCATTTAAGAGAATACTTCAATCCAGTCCCAATTCTTAATTCTTACAAATGAATCTCAGGTTATTCTAGTTTGAATCAAGGTTGAACCTCTGATGCAATCAACTTTGGTAGGGGCTGGGTCATTTCATACAAATGGAGATTAAAGTTCCACTGCTGGTACAGTTCAAGGAAAACATGATGTATGGTAATAAATGGCAAGAACACTTTACGTGTTAAAGCCTGGAAAAGTAAGCTTGAAAGTGAAACTCGCTCAGCCATGTCCGCCTCTTTGTGACCCCATGGACTGTAGCCCACCAGGCTCTTCTGCCCATGGGATTTCCCAGGAAAGAACACTGGAGAGGGTTGCCATTTCCTTCTCCAGGGGATCTTCCCAACCCAGGGATCGAACCCGCATCTCCTGCACTTCAGGCAGATTCAGGCTAAATCACCAGGGAAACCCCTTCAGTTATATTATCAACTGAAGCATGACAAATCACACAAAGAAACTTAGCATCTTGAAAGAAAACATATTTATTATCTCACACAATTTCTGTCAGCAATCTGGGAACAGCCTAGCTAGGAGCTTCTGGCTCAAGGGAGCTCAAGGGGTCGCAATCAAGCTGCCAGCCAGAGCTGCGACTTCATGAGGAGTCGGCTGACGGGCTGGCCACAATTAGAGGCTCCACTTCCAGAATGGCTTCCTCAAATGACCGCGGGCAGAGGCCTCAGTTCATCAACACGTGGGCTTCTCAGGGGTGCCTGAGTGTCCTGACCCATTTCAGCTGTTCTCCCTAGAGTGGAAGATGTGCACTCACGAGAGGGAGAGAGCGCTACAGGGCCTTTTGATGACTTTCATCTCCAAAGTCACACACCACAACTTCAGCTTTATACTGTTGGTTAGAAGCGATTTATTAAATCCATCTTCAAGGAGAGGGAAATTAGGCTCCACCTCACAAAGGAAAGGAAACCCTGTCACTCAGGTTGGGCTTTGAACACACCGCAGCCTTTTCACTGAGATTACACTTGGTCTCAGGACCTAATGAGGTTCAGGTTCAAGATGTCTCATCATAGAAAGAATTCAAGCACAAAGTGGTAGGTAAGAAGTGGATTTATTTAGAGAGAAACATACTCCACAGACCGAGTGTGGGACAGCCCAGAAGGAAAGAAGCCCAGGGTGCGGTGTTGTCAGTTTTTACAGGGATTGGTAGTATCATAAGCTTGGAGAAGGCGATGGCACCCACTCCAGTACTCTTGCCTGGAAAATCCCATGGATGGAGGAGCCTGGTAGGCCACAGTCCATGAGATCGCTGAGAGTCGTCGGGTACAACTGAGCGACTTCACTTTCACTTTTCACTTTCATGCATTGGAGAAGGAAATGGCAACCCACTCCAGTTGTTCTTGCCTGGAGAATCCCAGGGACGGGGGAGCCTGGTGGGCTGCCGTCTATGGGGTCGCACAGAGTCAGACACGACTGAAGCGACTTAGCAGCAGCAGCAGCAGCAGTATCATAAGCTAGTGAGTGGGAATATTCCAGCTCTTTGGGGGGAGGGGTAGTGGTTTCCTTCCAGGAGGTGGGCCACTGCCTCCTTTTTTACCTTTATGTTGGCCTTGGAACTGCCATGGTGCTTGTGGATGCGTCATTTAGCTTACTGATATGTTACAACGGTGCCCATGTGGCTCAGATGGTAAAGAATCTGTCTGCGATGCAGGAGACCGAGTTTCAATACCTGCCAGGAAAATTTCCTGGAGGATGGAATGCTACCCACTCCAGTTTTCTTGCCTGGAGAATTCCATGACCAGTTACAACTCAGTGGGGTCACAAAGAGTCAGGCACAACTGAGCAGTTAACATAGGTGTGTTACAATAAGGTCAAGTGGAAGTCAACTCGTCTGCCATCTTGGACCCATTTGGTTCTAATCAGTTTATATTGTGTCCAGTGACTACGTCATTCTTTTAAAAGTTGTGCCCTACCCCCTTCCCTCCTGTTTCAGAAGGACTATCAGAGAGCTTGTGAATGTGTTTTTAAAGCTGCCATTGATTTTTCAGGGACATCTTCTGAGTTAACGTGTAAGCCAGTACTCAATTTTTATTTCTTGATTGACTGCATTGTACAATTCACCAAAGTGAGGTGGAGATGGTATTATGATTTACAATAAGAAATATGTTTTGGGTCTTCATTCCGTTTTCTGGTATAGAGTTCCTTTAGTGGTGAGAGTGACAAAGGTGCTTTCTGTTAAGTTAATTGGGTGACGAGCCCCCCGCCCACCACCTAAGGCAGGGAAGGGAGGGAGCCTCCAGGTTGAATCGTTCACTAATGGCCAATGACGTAGTCAATCTTACCTTGTAATTAAGCCTCCTTAAAAAACCCAAAAGGAGAAGATTCGAAGAGCTCCCAGGATGTTGGGCACAGGGAGAGTCAGGGGGAGTGCAGAAGCTTTGTTCCCTCTCTCAGGCCGGCACTGGGAGTCTCTCCATTCGGCTGTTCCTGTGTTATGTCCTTTCACAGTAAACCTGTGATCCAGTAAGTAAAATGTTTCTCTGCATTCTGTGAGCCACTCTAGGAAGATTTTTTTTAACCCAAGGAAAGGGGATCACTGGAACCTCCAGTGGGTAGCCAACTGGTCTGAACCACAGGCGACAGCCTGGCATTGCTGTAGTGTCTGAATGGGGCCTAGGGCTGGGTGGGGTGCAACACAGTCTTGTGGGACTGACTGTGTGGAATTTGGTACTATCTCTGGGTAGATAAAACGTCAAAATTGAGTTGATTTGTAGGACACTATGCTTATATCCCCAGAGAACTGGTGGTGGCAAGGGGCAACCCTCCCCACACACCCATTAAATATTGAGTTCTTAGAAGACCAGAAGGATCATAGCTCAAGATACTTGCTTCTGTTTCAACTTTCCAGAAAATTTGTTTAGTTTCTATGTACGCTACTTAATCAAATGTATTGATTACTTATACACTTGGTAATACATTTATCCTTTCCTTTTAAATTCATTATTGAGCTCAGACTTTAACCCAGAACAATTAAATCAGAATCTCTTAGAGAAGGGCTTGGTATTGGCAGTTTTGTATAATTCCTCTGGTGATTCTAATATACAGGTAGCAACGAGAACCACTCAACCCGATAGTAATTTTGGAAGTCTTTTTCAGCTCTAATTTTCCATGATTTATTCCCTTCCATAATGGTCTTCTGACTTGATAGCAGGTCCCTCACATAAGACCTATGCAAGAGTATGCATGTAGCACCGAAGGAGGTTCGAGAGTCAGTACAGGGCAAGATAATAGATATTTCACCATTTCCTGGCACATGGTGTGTCTTTAGGTACTTAAGACATATGAAAAACCTATTCCCATTTGGTAACTCTTTCTTTGATTGAGAGGATGCCTGGGATACCACTTGCATCTGCTTCTGTTGCTAGATTGTAAATAAGATGATAAGTAAATACACCGCATTTCCCTCCACTGGAGTAGGAACAGGATTCAAAGAGACCAGAGAAGACCCCCTCAGAGATCCATCCTAAGGGAGGACCTAGTATGCCTGGGATACCTTTCTTGAGGTTTGCTGGCTCAACATCTAATTGCCTGCTTCATATGAAGACTCCACCTGGGGGTAACAGAGGCATCAGCTTCCTTCTTCCATGTTTCTATATGCAGAGCTTTTACAAAGTCATTTCTCTTTGACTGGCTACAGACCTCTCTCCTCTGGGTGGAGCTGAGCTCACTGAAAGCAGTGTTATTTTGAAAACACCACACCTATAACTGAAAAGGATTTGTTAAGGCCTTTTATGATCTATCTTTTTTCTGTGGCCTCTTACACCATCCAAAATCAAACCAGCTGAATCCAGAACCCAGGTGGCAGCTGTTCAGGCTTGGCACCCCAAAGCCCTTGGGACTCAGGGCGTGACTCTTTAGTGAGATCAGATGTAACCCATGAGGCATCTCTGGCTACTTTCTAATTATTTCCATTGCAAAAGGCCCTGAGTTATTTGATGAATCATGTCATTTTTATTGAAAAGTAAACCAAGGGTGATAAAAGACCTATGGCCACACACACAAGAACCATAGGTTCATAACTGGGATCAGAGGAAGAAAATCTGTACATGCTCACTGTATATTTGGGTTCTGGGCACCAGGAATTGTGGCCAGAAGGCACATCTTCTCTACCACACATTTCAGCAAGAATAGGGATTATGGTTTGCTTTTTTTTAGGGAGCTATTTTTAGCTAAATATAGATTGGTACATAGGCGATTTTTAAAAATTATTCCTTATGTTCCAATTCCCTTCTTATAATCATTTAATATAACAATTATTGATTGCTAGGAATGTTCTGGGCACTACTTCATGGTCTTCCTATACTTAATCTTACTGAATCCTCCCAACATTTCTAAAAGCTAATTGCTTGATTATTCCTGTGTTACAGAAGAAGAAACTGAAACCCAGAATAATTGAAATCTTAATCAGAATGATTTCCACCTCAGCTTTCTCCTCCCTAGCCTCTTCTAGCTTTCTTTCTGTTCCACCTTAATTTTTCTGCTTTTTCTTTTTATTTTTTTGCAAGGGTGGAGAGTAGTGGGCATGGGTGGGTTTTTTTGTTTTGTTTTTTTTCTCCTTTCTTTTCTCTGTTACTTGCTTCTCTGGGCTTCAGGAGCAAGAGTTCAGTTTTAGAAGCATAAATGTTGAACTCACATAAGAGAAAACAAGTACAAGCTAAGTTGAGGTGAAATTGCTGTGCAAAGAGGAGAAAAACACCAGGTCAACAGAGCAAGGATTTACTCCTGACCCACACCCTCCCGCATTCCCGTCCTCAGAAGCGGTCTGCTCACTCACCTAACTGATGAAACAAGCTTTCTGGGGAGGGTGAAGTGAAGACAAAATCTGCCCCACCTCCCACCCACTTACTCAGAGAGCAGGAGGCTAAACATCACCTCTACTGGTATAGCTGCAGTTTAGCTCTCAACACTGGGGGCCAAGCATCCCAAGGTATCTGGGAGACTCAGACATGTGAAATTTGAGCCATAATGTCTTCCACTTGTATAACCTCTTTACAAGGAATATTCTCACATGTCATCTCATATAATCACTTACATATTTTATTCATTGAAGTGTATGAAGTTTGAGATTAAAGTAAGGATGCTATTCCCTCAAAATGGCTTGAGACTTTGATTTTAAACAAATCCTATCTTTATGGTCCAAATTAATAGTTTTCTGATGCAGGTTCATGAAACACAGACAAGACTTGGTGACACAAACTAGAATTCTCTCTGAAAACATCTGTGTAAAGAGGTATGGGTAGTTCCTGCAGATATGCGAGTCAGCAGTATTCCACTGAAATACTGGACTCCACTGCCTAGGTGTGAGGCCTCTCCCTGTTGCCTTGCAGAAGTCTCTACTGATTTTCTAGATAGCTCATGAATGGGAGAGGCCTTCAAGTGACAAGGACTCAAAGACTTTTTATGGAAAACTGGGAAACTGGATTTAGAGATCAACCAAGGGTTTAATTAATCTTCACAGTCAGCTTGTGACCTTTCAATATACTGACGTCTCAAGGATCTGTGAAGGGCATTGGTACGAGATTATTGCACTCCCCTTAATCCTTAATTCAAGGGGCCTGCTGCTTAGCTTTCTGTTCCCAGTAGCCCTATGCTTCTGCCAGCAATCCCAGCCCTTCCCAGAGGTCGTTTAGAAGTGTTTTATCAATGAAAGAACAAAATGTTAATTCCTACTGGCTCTCTGGAATCTCCAGACCCACACAGAAATATCCTTATATATAAAACAAGGTGGGGAAGCTCCCACAACTCCTAGAAGCAACATCCGTTTTGAAAGGAAAACTGGTTTGTTTCCAGCCCAAGGAGACACTTCAACCTGAACTCTGCTAATCAGGCAAATAAGTAAACATATAAAATGTATAATAATATAAGTAATATAGAACATTTACTTTTATAGAGTGAATGTAAAATTTATCATTTAAAGCAAGACACTTCAGGGAATTCCCTGGTGGTCCAGTGGCTAAGACTCCATGCTCCCAATGCAGAGGGCCTGGGTTCAATCCCTGGTCAGAAAACAGAGAGTTCACATGCCACAGGGAAGACCTGGCATAGCCAAATAAATGTTTAAAGCAAATAAATATTAAAAACAAATAAAGGATGACACAAAATCAAGAGCGGCTGCTACTAACAGTCAGAGCAGAACAACACAGAAAACCCTGGAATGTCCTGGGCAAAATAGGACATGTGGTCAACCCAACCATCAGTGAACATTTAAAACAGCTTTCTTCTATTTCTCATGACGTTTTTATTACATTAGAGCGTGGCAAGGATCTTCACTTTCTTTTTTATACTGAGAAGTGGGTTTGTTCTACTTTCCTGAAAAATGATGTGACATTCTAAGTCTCAGCCAATCTGTTCTGAACTTCATTGTATCATCTGCTTCTCTGAGCTGTAGGTTTTCCACATATCTAAGTTCCTGTGGACCCTTCAGAAGATTGTTTTAAAATACCTACAGTCCTTCCCATGATTTCAACATTTCTTCAAAGACTTTTAGTTTTATTTTGAACAACTTCAAAGTTTATTTTGGAAGGAAAGTATCAGTTTTTCCCTAAAATTCACCAGGTTTTAGTAGAGCAATGTACTCACCTTTGGGAAGAACTTTGAGTACCTGACTATATCAGCAATTTACTGGCCAGTATCAAGTGATACAGACTAACTGTCCAGCCCCTACTCCATCAGTCACTTGCCTGCCTAATTTATATATTGACGTAGATATAGAAATACAAAGACAAAAATGTAGGTTAATTGGTAGACAGATAGATACATGTATTCTTTTGGGCCTAGGTGAGAAAAATACACAGGGAATATCAGTTTGAATATTCTAGATTTTAAGAGGGCTCCTTTGGCTACATTTTTCAAATTTTAATTTTATTTAACAGGGCACTATGTATTTTGTCTCCTGCTGTACACATTTCTGTAAGCTTTCTCAAATTCTCTGGAGTCAAGAAAAGTACCAAAAACAATCACAGTGTTGTGTGAAGGATGTGGAAGCTGGGGTGGGGGGTGGGTTTAAGCAATGGCTAGTTAGGGACAAAAATCATATGGCATCTGCACGGAATGAAGAGCATTCCTGCGCATGGATCCTCCAGTTTGGATTATGAGGTTTTTGTCTATTTATTTAACTTGGCTGCTCCAGATCTTAGTTGCAGCATCGAGAGTCCTTTGTTGTAGCATGTGGGATCTAGTTCTCTGACCAGGGATCAAACCAGGCCCCCCTTCACTGGCAACAGAGAGTCATAGCCACTGGGCCACCAGGGAAGTCCCAAGGCATTTTTAATTTAACCTTTTTCTCCCCTGTATTAGCATCCAAATATTAGTTGCCACTTTTGCAGTAGCTGATATAGTCGCTCAAGGTAAGGGCACTATTCTACGGGATTTCCAAAATACCTGTTTGCCAATAAAATGATCAGCTATTTACAAACATTCTAAACTTTAATGTGTTGGCATTGGGAAGCTACTCTGGATTATTTTAAGTGATAAAATACGCTTTAGAAAGAATGGGCAATGAATAAACTAACATTTACACAGTGCTTGCTCTGAACTGAGCACCAAGCAGTTCCTATTGATTGTATCACTGAATTTTCCAAGCACTATATGTAAAGTAGATACTTTTATAACACCCACTTTCCAGGTGAAAAAAAACAAGATCTATTTGTATGGAAATAACTTGTGCAAGTTCATCTAACTATAAAAAGGTGGAGATG
>SJYC01029336.1:0-20211 GCA_006408675.1 Madoqua kirkii | reverse complement strand
ACAGAAAACCCTGGAATGTCCTGGGCAAAATAGGACATGTGGTCAACCCAACCATCAGTGAACATTTAAAACAGCTTTCTTCTATTTCTCATGACGTTTTTATTACATTAGAGCGTGGCAAGGATCTTCACTTTCTTTTTTATACTGAGAAGTGGGTTTGTTCTACTTTCCTGAAAAATGATGTGACATTCTAAGTCTCAGCCAATCTGTTCTGAACTTCATTGTATCATCTGCTTCTCTGAGCTGTAGGTTTTCCACATATCTAAGTTCCTGTGGACCCTTCAGAAGATTGTTTTAAAATACCTACAGTCCTTCCCATGATTTCAACATTTCTTCAAAGACTTTTAGTTTTATTTTGAACAACTTCAAAGTTTATTTTGGAAGGAAAGTATCAGTTTTTCCCTAAAATTCACCAGGTTTTAGTAGAGCAATGTACTCACCTTTGGGAAGAACTTTGAGTACCTGACTATATCAGCAATTTACTGGCCAGTATCAAGTGATACAGACTAACTGTCCAGCCCCTACTCCATCAGTCACTTGCCTGCCTAATTTATATATTGACGTAGATATAGAAATACAAAGACAAAAATGTAGGTTAATTGGTAGACAGATAGATACATGTATTCTTTTGGGCCTAGGTGAGAAAAATACACAGGGAATATCAGTTTGAATATTCTAGATTTTAAGAGGGCTCCTTTGGCTACATTTTTCAAATTTTAATTTTATTTAACAGGGCACTATGTATTTTGTCTCCTGCTGTACACATTTCTGTAAGCTTTCTCAAATTCTCTGGAGTCAAGAAAAGTACCAAAAACAATCACAGTGTTGTGGTGAAGGATGTGGAAGCTGGGGTGGGGGGTGGGTTTAAGCAATGGCTAGTTAGGGACAAAAATCATATGGCATCTGCACGGAATGAAGAGCATTCCTGCGCGTGGATCCTCCAGTTTGGATTATGAGGTTTTTGTCTATTTATTTAACTTGGCTGCTCCAGATCTTAGTTGCAGCATCGAGAGTCCTTTGTTGTAGCATGTGGGATCTAGTTCTCTGACCAGGGATCAAACCAGGCCCCCCTTCACTGGCAACAGAGAGTCATAGCCACTGGGCCACCAGGGAAGTCCCAAGGCATTTTTAATTTAACCTTTTTCTCCCCTGTATTAGCATCCAAATATTAGTTGCCACTTTTGCAGTAGCTGATATAGTCGCTCAAGGTAAGGGCACTATTCTACGGGATTTCCAAAATACCTGTTTGCCAATAAAATGATCAGCTATTTACAAACATTCTAAACTTTAATGTGTTGGCATTGGGAAGCTACTCTGGATTATTTTAAGTGATAAAATACGCTTTAGAAAGAATGGGCAATGAATAAACTAACATTTACACAGTGCTTGCTCTGAACTGAGCACCAAGCAGTTCCTATTGATTGTATCACTGAATTTTCCAAGCACTATATGTAAAGTAGATACTTTTATAACACCCACTTTCCAGGTGAAAAAAAACAAGATCTATTTGTATGGAAATAACTCGTGCAAGTTCATCTAACTATAAAAAGGTGGAGATGAGCCAAATGTCTGCAGCTGCTGCTGCTGCTAAGTCACTTCAGTCATGCCTGATTCTGTATGACCCCATAGACGGCAGCCCACCAGGCTCCCCTGTCCCTGGGATTCTCCAGCCAAGAACACTGGAGTAGGTTGCCATTTCCTTCTCCAATGCATGAAAGTGAAAAGTGAAAGGGAAGTCGCTCAGTCATGTCAGACTCTTAGCGGCCCCATGGACTGCAGCCCACCCAGGCTCCTCCATCCATGGGATTTTCCAGGCAAAAGTACTGGAGTGGGGTGCCATTGCCTTCTCCAGTACAGACTAGATTAACTAGAATAAAACACTGAAAGCAGGAAAAGGATGTAACTAACCCCTGCAGTAGCCCAGGCACAAGAGGATGAAGCAAAGGGAAGGGGTTAGGAGGTCAGGAAGATGTTACAAAGGGAGAAACAATAGAATTATGACACTTTTGTGGGTTTGCCAGGTTGTAAAGAAGGCACTAGATAAGACTCTTGATTAATAGTGATTCATCAACACTGATAAACTAGTCAACACTGGCAAAAGAACAGAGGTTTTGTTAGGTGAGGGAATAGTTCCTCTTTGGACATTTTTGAATTAAAGGATATCTAGAATCAACAAATGTGATATATTGATATAGTTTGCAAAGGAAAACAAAATACCCAAATGAATGTTTGCTGGATTTCTCTACAGTGTTCCACCTCACTAAGAAATAAAATATCTTGGTAGGACATACAGGATGTCTAAAAAGAGTCATAGAAGGGAAGCTCAAGAGAGAGGAGATAGATACCTAGTTATGACTGATTTGTGTTGCTGTATGATAGAAACCAACAATTATCCTCCAATTTTAAAAAGGACCATATAAAGGACATATTATAATTTTGTTGCTGAAATATCGGGCTCTTAAGAACTTAAATAACTTGTAAAAACAACCAAACCTTTTGTGTTTCTTTGATGATCAATAATAAGTTAGAATACTTACCACTGGTGACGATTTTTCAGTCCCGGGAGAGCTCAGAGTGTGAAAAGGGTGCAGGAAGGAATGAACAAATGACAGGCTAATGAATGAATGCTTGGGATGCTACTTTAAGAAATAAATGCTCCCCACTTGGATTTACTTTTCCTGCTTTTCCACTAACCCCTGTAGTTTGTTTTCTTTAAAATATTACTCAAAACTTAGCCTTTGTTTCTTAAAGCTTTCTAAATGGGAAACCATTTGCCTCTAATCCTTTTGCTGTTGTTCAGTAGCCCTTCATACACCTAAGTGTAATCTCAAGATATTTCTGCTTAGAGCCTATATCAATGTTGGCCTTACTGTCCTTTAGGAAATACTTCTGTCCCAAAGGACTGGGCAGCAACTTTCAGTCTTTACTTTGTTCAGAAGTTCGTGCTAGGCCATATTTTGTGGTTCACTGGGCAAACATAACTTGGGCACTGACTGTGTCTCTGCATGTGTTTGCAGGCTCGCTTCTTGCCTTTTGACTTTTAAAGCACTAGTTGGGGGAACAGGTTTCTTTCTGCTAACTGAATCTTGACAGATGATATTTCTCCTCCTTGTTTGGAAGTATTTTAATCCTTGCCAAATTAATTTACCTAGTTGATTGACTGGAGTTAAAATTCAACTGCAAAATGAGAGCAGCTTGTTCTCTTCCTTGTGACAGATTCATGTCCGTTCGAGTACATCATCTTCAACAAAAGATGACCGACGCAGGAGGCGACTCTGAGGATTAACAAGGTTTGGCCATGTTTACGTAACTTTTTAAGCTCTTATTGGAAAAGTGCTTTGGGGACCATAAATGTTGATCTTAATCTGTGCATGCTTAAATCAGACTTGCCTTCCGTAAGTTCAACTTTTTCTCCAAAGGCAGTGGAGATTAGTAAATCGTGTTTCCAGAAAGTTCAACCTATATTTGAGACCAGTTTATATGATAGCTCATGTGAATTCAGTTGTTCCTTAGAACAGAGGTCCTGGACTTCAGGATGCCTCAAATCACCTGGAGGGCTGGCCCAGGGCCCCAGAACTTTGGATGCAGCAGGTCTGGGATGAAGACCAAGACCGGATATTTCTATCAAGTTCTGAGGCGAAGTGGGTTCTCCTGGCACTTTGAGAACCACTGCCCTGGGAATTGTTCACCTGACCAGTGGGAATGAGGGCAAAAACATCCATGGAAAGTTATGTAAACTTCTCCAGAGAGGTTCAGATGCGGTCATTTTAAGTTAGGTCTGTTTTTTATTTGTTTTCTTATCTTTTGTATATTGTTTTGGAAGGGAGTTATTAAGGGGGAAAGAGGTGGCTTCTAATACTCACATCTAGATCTAGTATTATTTGACTGAATGTCTATTGATGCCTGCTTCTAAATCCAATAGCTCCCCTCACACCTTCTCCCTGCACCCAGAACAAAACAAAAACGAAGCAAAAATCCAAACTGGATGTTGTCTCCAACCAGCACTTAAAAAGTTAACACCAGCACCAGAGTCTCTCAGGTCAGTGGAGGGTAAAACCAGCATTTGGAAATGCTGTGAGAACACAAATAGTTTAAACTGTAGAAGAGGCCTGAGGAAATTACAGAGGGAAAACTTTCCGTCCAAGGTTCCAGTTGCCAAGGAGTTTGTGTAGGTTGCTGGAGACCTCACCCCTCCGTGGCTCCTCTGTGACTCACTGTGTCCCTGGGAAGCCTCAGATTCAGCAACCAGAGAGAATTCAAACTCGGCCTTTGAAATGCACCAGGGAACTTGGCTTCTAAAACATGGATGTTTCTGATCAAATAAATAATACTCTGGTTCCTAGAAATCAGTCTGATTCTGGCCCAGGTGCAGAGGTTGAGATCAGAGAAAGCTGTATCATGGGCCCCCTTGCAGCTGCCGGAGAAAGCAGGGCAGGGTTAGGACACACTTGGACCCAGTTGAGATGTCTGGTCGGTTTGGTACATCAAAGTTACTCTTGTTATGTTCTTGGAATCCAGCTCCCAGATTCCCCTGTTTTGAAGTCAGATGGCTGCCTACAGGTAGAAACTCCCAGCGATGAAGTAGCTTTTCTTTCTGGATACCATCTTACTCTTTGCCATTGTACATTAACCAGTACTAACCAGAGACAAATATGTTCATTTTCCTTTCCATAACAATGAGGAGACTACAACCTAGTGTTGTAGCGCTTAACAAACTCTCCCTAGGTTTGGATCAGTGCCTCTGAGACTTTGTGTACATGTAAATTACCTGGGAGTCTTGTAAAAAAAGTAGAATCTGATTCAGTAG
Organism: Madoqua kirkii; assembly: GCA_006408675.1. NCBI lineage: Eukaryota > Metazoa > Chordata > Mammalia > Artiodactyla > Bovidae > Madoqua > Madoqua kirkii. Next base: position 15,404 of record SJYC01029336.1, on the reverse strand, counting down.
GTCTGAGTTGGGGCCTGAGCTTCTGCCTTTCCAACAAACTCCCAAGTGCTGAGCCTGCTGTTCTGAAGAGCAAGCTTGGAGTGGCAAGGGGATTCTTTCTCAACTTGGGCTTCTCAATTCTATCACCCTGAGAGGGCTGAGTGTTTGCTCTTTTTTTCTTTTTTTGAGACCAATACCCAGATGCCCAGAGATTTTGATTTGATTAGTGTGGAGGTGGGGAGCAAAACTTCCTAGGTGCTTTATTATGCAACCAGGATTGGGAAAACAAATTCAAATGAATGTTTCTAAAACTATGGGTAGCAGCCCTAAGTGGGTCACAATCAGAAATAATATTAGAAATACTGTCTAATTATAACATGATCTACTATGTTCTGCTCAGTTCTAAAAATTTTATTTATGTTGCAACTATTTAACCTTGTTGTTATAGTGTGAAAGACATTGATAACATGCAAATGAATGGGCATTATTGTGTGAAATTTTTATTTCATACTAATTTTACATGTCACAAATTATTTTCTAGTATGTTTTTTAATCATTTAAGTATATAAAATCATTAGCCCATGATCCCTGTGTAGATTGTCTATCCAGATTGAGATATCCTCTTGGTTCTGACCCTCAACTTGATGCAATCTATCCTAAACAATTGCCTGAAACTTGGTCCCAGAATATCTATTATGGTTGGCTATTTCATATTGTTTTGATTAAAAGCACCTGCATTTAGATGTGTGGGCTATTGTGGTTGTAGTAAAAATAATAATTGTTGTTGTTAAAACAAAATAGTACTTTGGACTTTAAAAGTCTATGTCAAAGGCCTGTTACATATGGCAAAGTAGTGCTGGTGAAGAACTGACTCACTGGGTAGAAGACATGTGTGTTCATACTTTGTATAGCATCATTTCACTCTGATAGTGAAATCCCAATGCCTCTTTAATAAACTGGCAGTTTATCACTATAAGGAATAAATCTGAAAGGTGTGCTTTGCAAATTAACAATTGATGACAAATAATTACTCAATGCAAGTAAGTTCCTTAACAGAAAACATGATTCCTTCATATTGTTTACAGGAAACTTTTGTTCTTGAACAGAAAAGGAAGCAATTTCAATATAAGTCATGATTGAAACACTCCCTCCCTTCTCTGTTACTTGGTATATTGTATATTTTGTAGTAATCTGTTATTGAACTTTATTTTAAGCCATCCAAGAGACCTGAGATAAGAGTCCATTGGGTACTTTTTGGAGTGGAGGAGAGTGTTTCACTTATTTTGGCTATAATAATAATAATGAATGCCCACTGTATACCTGCTATTCAGCTCAACCCTTGAGGATACAGTGGATGTGGTCTGTTATTTTTAACATGTTTCCATGACTTCTGAATTCATAGAGCTTACCATCTATCTCATGGCAGAAGCAGCTCTTGGGCAGCTACAAATAGATCTATATTATCAACCATGATAAAGCTAAATGTAAGTGCTGTGAAGAGAGTGCATTAGGGAGAATCAGTTGTGATGAGCTGTTTCATGGGAGGCATCTTTGAAGAGTGACATTTAGTCAAAGCCTAAAAGAAGCAGTGGTTACTTGAAGATGAGAGTGAATTTTTCCTAGGCAGAGAAGATCCTATGTGAAAACTCTGAAGGGAGAGGCAAGTGGCAGTTTCAAAGGGCTGTGAGACTGTTGCAACCAGAATTCAGAGAGGCTGGAGGAGAGTTATCCAAGCTGCAACTGTAAAAGCGTGTAGCAAAGCCAGACCACAGAGGGCCTGGTGGCTGGGTAAGGATATTGCCCTTTATTCAAAGGGCAAATGGGAACAAATCTTTAAACACTTTTATAGGGTGGTTACATGAACAGATTTTCATTTTTAATCTCCAAGGGAGACAAAACTCATGTCGAGTTTATTCATCTTCAAGGCCAACAGAGTAGCACATAATTGAACCAGATCCCCATTCAGTGCGCTGTGAAATACCCCGCATCACTCAGGCTACTGCTTAGAATATAGTTGGGAAGATGTGCCACGAATGAAAGCGGAAGATCTGTGGTCAGATGCTGTGTTTCAAGCCAGAGACGATGGCGTTTTTGGACAAGGATGTGTGCTGTGCTTAGTCACTCAGTCATGTCTGACTCTGCGACCCCCACAGACTATAGCCCGGCAGGCTCCTCTGTCCATGGAATTCTCCAGGCAAGAGTACTGGAGTGGGTAGCTGTTCCCTTCTTCAGGGCATCTTTCCAACCAAGGGATAGAACCCAGGTCTCCCGCATTGCAGGTGGATTCTTTACCACCTGAGCCACCAGGGGAACCCTTGGACAAGAATAGCAGTGGTAGAAACAGAGCAAAGAGGATGCATCATGATACATTTGAGAACTAGGATAAGATGGTTGCTTATTGACTGGATGTAAGGAGTGGAGGGAGAAGGAGAAATGAAAGGTGACTTCCAGATGTTGCTTGAACCATTCTATTCAGGGAACATGGGAGAAGACTTCAGTTTCATGGGATAGATTAATCAATTTGGAAACTTGTAATCTGAGATGTCTATAAAATAGTCAAGTGGGACAATGTATGTGCAAGCTATTGGCACGTACATCCTATTTAATTTAGGTTTTGTCATAAATGCTTAGTACCTACCACATGCCAGGCACTATTCTTGTCACTGAGACTATAAAGAGAAACAAAACAAAAAGTTTCATACATGAAGTCCTCTCAAGGCACAGTGCCTACATTAACCAGAATATACAGTTAGAGAGGGTTAGAGCAAGAGGAGTGCCTCAAGGCGACAACTGAGAAGGAAAAGATGAAGACAGGAAATGAGCCATTCAAAGAGCTGGAAAAGTGGGCTCCGGACCAGGTGCTCAGGAATTGTGGATCCTTGAAGGAGAAGTGAGTAGATGTGTTTCAGCTCAGCTCAGTTCAGTTCAGTTGCTCAGTCGTGTCCGACTCTCTGCAACCCCATGAACCGCAGCATGTCAGGCCTCCCTGTCCATCACCAGCTTCCAGAGTTTACTCAAACTCATGTTCATTGAGTCGGTGATGTCATCCAACCATCTCATCCTCTGTCGTCCCCTTCTCCTCCTGCCTTCAATCTTTGCCAGCATCAGGGTCTTTTCCAATGAGTCAGCTCTTCACATGTAAATGAGGGAGTGATAAAAGACTCGGTATAGCCAGTGAGGTGAACAATGAGAAACTGGAAGAAGGAAGAGGGTCTGAATCTACGGAAGTTTGTAGTCCACAGAACACTGGTTTCTAAACATGGTTGGATGTCACTGGAGGATTTTTGAACTGTGGAGTGATGTTATCCAAATTGTATTTTTCAAAAAGCTATCTCTGAGAATAGATTATAGGGTCTGATGAGGAACCTGGAGATTCATTAGGAAATGGGTAGAGTCCTCCTACTCATGTATTATATTAGTGATTTGAGCTGAATTGTGTCTTGCCTGGAATCAGTACTGTTGAAGCCCTGACCCCAAGTGTGATGGTATTTGGTGATGGGCCTTTGGGTGGTAATTAGGCTTGGATGAGATCATGAGGGTGGGGCCCTTAAGAGAATTAGGAATTAGATGCCTCAGAAGAATAGGCATGGAAGGGCTTGCTTTGTGTTTCTCCCTCTGTCCTGTGAATACACAGCTAGAAGGCACCATTCGAAGGTGCCCTCGGGGCAACCCTGGTCATGCTGGCACCCTGACCTCAGACTTCAGCCTCCAGAGCAGTGAGAAAAGAAACTCCTGTTGTTTAAGCCAACCAGTCTGTGGTATTTGTTATTGCAGTTATTGTGGTATTATTGTTATTGTAGTCTGATAGGACTAACCAGAAAGGAAGAAATGATGTGATGAGGGTAATTAGTTTTGGATGAGAGGGAGGGTCCAGGAATGTCCACTTACTGACTTTAGCTCATCAAGGTACTATACAGAGTTCTCATTTCCAGTGTAAACAAAAGCAGGGGGTGTGCCTGGCATGGGAATGAAATTACTACGGTTTGGAATAAGACCCGTCTCCCGAAGAGTAAGGACAAAAGAGGAGCGTCTCGGCTCTGGCAACTAGTTTGCCTTCCACCCGTTTCCCTGTCACGTTCATTCCAAGCCATTAAATGTAAAGAGAGCAGTTCTACAGGTTATAGGACTGGTCACTCTCCAGAGGAGACTCAGAACTCCATCCGCTGCAATTTATTAGATTCCTGTGAACCGCACAAGTCTACTGATGAGTGGTAGCCAATGAAACGCCATTGCAACAATGGAGATAATGTAATAGCCGTGTCATAAAGCGATTACTATCATCATTTGAATTGTTTCTCAACGCACTGAGCGCATGAAAGGGTTGTGTTTCTACCCGCTAAATGGAATTCGGTGCTGGAGCTCCTCAGAGACACCTGTTGTGAGTGAGAGGTAATATCGTGAAAATTATTTCTGCCTGGAGAGCGATTGGACAGATACGTGCCAGCTGCCTGTCCCAGTGCTGGACCATGTAACAGAGTGATTTAAATCCAGCTGAAAATCAAATCAATTAAAGTATTTAAATTTCGCAATGAAGCGAAATTGCAGGTAGGCTGACTTCTCCTGTCTAATTTTGTGCCCCTACTTTGGGCAACAGGCTGTAATGAGGCTTCCATGAAGCATCAGTTTAGTCACTCAGTCATGTCCGACTCTTTGTGACCCCATGAACCACAGCACACCAGGCCTCCCTGTCCATCACCAACTCCCGGAGTTTACCCAGATTCATGTCCATTGAGCGAGTGATGCCATCCAACCATCTCATCCTCTGGCATCCCCTTTTCCTCCTGCCTTCAATCTTTCCCAGCTTCAGGGTCTTTTCCAATGAGTCAGTTCTTCCCATCAGGTGGTCAAAGTATTGGAGTTTCAGCTTCAGTATCAGTCCTTCCAATGAATATTTAGGACTGATTTCCTTTAGGATGGACTGATTGGATCTCCTTGCAGCCCAAGGGACTCTCAAGAGTCTTCTCCAACACTGCAGTTCAAAAGCAGCAATTATTCGGCACTCAGCTTTCTTTACAGTCCAACCCTCATATCCATGCATCACTACAGGAAAAACCATAGCTTTAACTAGACAAACCTTAGTTGGCAAAGTAATGTCTCTGCTTTTTAATATACTGTCTAGGTTTGCCATAGCTTTTCTTCCAAGGAGCAAGTGTCTTTTAATTTCATGGCTGCAGTCACCATCTGCAGTGATTCTGGAGTGAGGCCTAGATATATTACTATTCTAGACTCTTCCTAGGACACCTGTTTCACAGTAGTTCATTCCGTATCTGTGTTTCCTTCTGAGGAGCAGAGAGGCCTGAAAAAAGGATCTCATTTTTGGTCAAATATTTGAATTTGTCCAGTTCTTTCTCAGTTCAGAGAAAGAATTCTGAGAAAAAAATCTTTCTCAATTCAGATTAATGAAGAAAAGTGTCCTACCCCTACAATTATGAAATGAATGACAATTGATTTCCAGTCACTTTCCCAGGGCTTCATCAAACAATCCTTTGACCTCAAGACTGAGGGGCTGTCAAACCCGCAGCCTAGACTCATGGGCTAATTGATCATCAGTTCAGGAGAGCTGAGAAGCCAATCCAGGCACCAAATCCAGGATTCTACCCCGGCCTTTGCTCTCTCAGTGCCATCTCCACAAAACCTGAAGGAGCCCTAAACTTCAGAGCTCCACATGTGATTCACACAGTCATCACCCATGACTGTACCCCCACTCCACTGTGTCTATTATTTCCGGTAGCTTTATTTTTAATTTGAGTGTTTTTTTTAAATTGAAGTATGGTTAATTTATAAAGGTGTGTTAGCTTCAGGTGCACAGCACAGTGATTCAGCTAAATACAGGTATTCTTTTTCAGATGCTTTCCCTTCTAGGTTATTACAAAATACTAAGTATGTGTTCTGTGCTATATAGTAGGTCCTCTTGATTATTTTGCAGATAGTAGTATATAAATATTAATCCCAAACTTCTGATTTATCCCTCCACCACCATTTCCCCTTTGGTAAGCATAAATCTGCTTTCTATGTGTGAGGGTCTATTTCTGTTTTGTTTAAATTCCACATATAAGTGATATCATATGATATTTGTCTTTGGCTATTTCACTTAGTATGATAATCTCTAGGTCCATCCCTGTTGGTACAAATGGCATTATTTCATTCTGTTTTATGTCTCAGTAATATTCTGTTGTGTACATAGGGTATGCCACATCTTCTTTATCCAATCATCTCTCAGTGGACATCTAGGTTGCCTACACTGCTGGTGGGAATATAAACTGGAATGGCCACTCTACAGAATGGTATGCAGAGTCCTTACAAACTAAAAATAGAGCTAATATATGATCCAGCAATCCCATGCCTGGGTGTATATCTGGAGAAAACTATAATTTGAAAAGATACACTCACCTCAGTGTTCATTGCAGTCAAATAGTTCATTTGACTATTTACAGTACTCAAAGCAAGGAAGCCATCTCCAAAGCTTTTGCTCAAGGAACCTATGGAGACAAAACTGATCTTTCCTAATGCTACTCAGTCTTAAAAGAACTACACTGAGAAAGTGGCTAAGATTTTTCTCAGTTTAGCTTTAAAAAATTGAGGTTTGGGCTAGAGACTATAGGGCTCATAAATATCCACATGCTTTCTGCATTCCCCAGGCTCCCTGACAGTATCTGGATCATGTGACTAGCTCACTGGTGTCAGCATTTCACTCTGAAAGACAGAGACTGTTCAAATCTCACTTTCCTTTTATTTGCCCAGATAGCAACAATCCCTGTGATAAACGCCAAAGGAAGTTTTCTTAAAGCTCACTTCACTTTGCTGGGTGATTTTTGCTGTTTACCTAATGAAATAGACATTATCTGTAGAAATGAGGTTATTTCATGTTGGTTAAGGGTATTATCCCACTGGTCTCTTAGAAGTCTAGTCAGCTGGTATTTGTATGGACCCTTTTCACAGATATCTCACAATCGTCCGGTAAGGACATTTATTCTTTCTATGGTGCAGACAGGGAAGCTCTGCACATTTAGTGTAAGACAGAGCTAGGTCTCCAACTTGACTTTTCTGACTCGATCCTTTGTCAGTTCTTGTTTTATGAAGCACTCAAAACTAGAAAGAAATTATCTTATTTTACATTGGGAAAGCAGATAAGTAGCAGTAACTTATTAGAAGCATAGAGAAGTAGAAACAAAAAGAAAAAATTTTTATTGATTTGACTGAAATGACACAAAATTAGTGGCATTGAAATACAAAATATTTTCTTTAAAGGATGGACTAGAGTAAAAAATTCTTTGAAAAACAGTTGAAAGTAGGAATGAAGCAACACATATCCATAGCTTGTCTAAAATCTAATTGTTTTTCCCATGAGAAATGGCTTCTTTTCTCCACCATTAATTCACAAGATAAAAAAGCAAGTCAAGTGCACTTGGCTGGTACCTCATATACCCATCCTTTGGGATTTGAGAGCATTAAAGAAAACTGAAACAATAAAACAGCAACAGCAAAAAAAAATCACTGTGCTATTTGGTCTCTAAAACAATCCATTCAACATTAATTTCTCCTCACTAAACTCACTTAGCTTCAAACCTCTGATACAGTGTTTCTTTTCAGACGAGGCCGGTATATCCAGTAAATCAATGTTTAATGTGTATATTGAGTTTACGGCTCTCTCTTTGGTGATGTCTCCTCTCGGTTTTATGCCGGTGATCCCAGTGGCTCTGAAGATTACAGAATGGTTAGTGCAGAAGGGACTTTCTCTATGGAATCCTTCATGAGAAATGGTTTCATCTCAGAGCCAAAGTGCTGGGAACTACCAAAATGATTCTGAGCAGTGGAAAGAGAGGCCTCACATTATCTCACGGCTCATTTAAGAGTCTGCCCCTTATCCCCAGACTTTTTCATCTTCAGTGTTGTTGCCTTTGTGGCAACCACCCCTCATTCATACAGATGCTTTCAAATGTTTCCTCTTCCTAAGAGAATCTTTCCTCTGTTATACAGTTCTTTCCATCTGCGGGCATTTTGAAAAATTTCCAGATAAAACACTAACATTTCGTGCTTCCACATCTTTATTTCCCTCTCAGTCACTGTAATCTGGCTTTTTCCATTCTACTACACTTTCCCCCAAAAAGTCTCCAAGGGATTTTGTCTCAGTAAGTATGGAAGCCTCTGGTCCTTCTTGCAGCATTTCAAGTGTTTGCCATGACTGTACTACTTGGCACCTGAAGGCCAGCATCAGAGTTGCCTTCTTCCCCCTCCTTTAGTTTCTCCTTTTATTTAGTCGGGTACTGAAATGTAAGTGGCTCCTAAACCTCCACACTTGGCCCTCCTTTCTTTCAGCTCATGCTGGATAATCTCCCTTGCTTTATTTCGTCAAGTGAGAAAAAATAATCTGCATCTAAACGACTGGAGATGAGACTGCAGGAGGTCTGTTCTAGACCTTATCCTTTGCCGTCTGATGCCAGTATCAACCCTCACACATATCAAGCAAATTACTTGATCTATCCTCATGTATCACTGTTATCATAAATTTGGTGGTTTTTAAATCTACCATCCTGTTTGGTTTGGGATGCCATGTATTAACTAGGGAACTGCCAGCTATTGTAGAAATATTGTAGCAAGGAGATCAAACCAGTCACTTCTAAGGAAAACAATCCTACATGTTCATTGGAAGGACTGATGCTGAAGCTGAAGCTCCAGTACTTTGGCCACCTGATGCAAAGACCTGATTCAGTGGAAAAGCCCCTGATGCTGGGAATGATTGAGGGCAAGAGGAGAAGGAGGTGACAGAGAATGAGATGGTGAGTTGGCATCACCGACTCAATGGACATGAGTTTGAGCAAACTCCAGGAGACAGTGAAGGACAGAGAAGCCTGGCATATTGCAGTCTGTGGGGTCACAAAGAGCTGGACACAACTTAGTGACTGAACAACAGAAAGCTGTCGTAGGAGATAAACACCTACATCTAAGTAGTTGAATGCAATAGACATTTGTATTTCTTGCCCATAAGAAGTCTAAAACAGAGGTTGCTAATTGTCAAGGGTGGCTCTTCTCCAAGCAGAAGTCGGGGTCTCAAGTTCTATCTTATCTTGTGGCTCAGCCAGTTTCAATACCTGTTTACTCTGAGAAAGGGGAAGGAAGTGTTACGGGTCAGGCCGGCTAGTGCCACACGTGACTACGCCCATGAGCCACTGGGCTCTGGCACACAGCCACACCTAATTAGAAGGATTGGGAAAAGTAGTCCAGCTGCGCACCCAGGAAGAAAGGACTTGGGTAACAGTCATCCAGGCTCTGCTTGAGTTAGACACTGCTTTGCATGCCTGTTGTCAGTGCCTGGCATAATGCAGACAACAGGAGTTGGATGAGTGAATGGAAGGTGATACAGCTTCCAGTTCTCAGCCCTGAGCTCACTAGTACAATAATCCATAAGGAGAAGCTCATGGAGAGTCTGGAAAGATTCAGAGAAGAACCAGGAGAGATTACTAAAGTAATCAGAAAATAGATATCTGTGAAACAAGGAAGAGTTCTGGACTGTTCTTCATGGAATAAAATAGCCCAAGAAAAAAATTCATCATGTTCCTAAAAGTTATCAAAGTCTAATAACAGTAGTTCAAATATTATAATTAATCATTCTACCACTAAGCTTTGTTTATTGGTTGTTGAAGGGTTTTGGGAGATATAACTAGGATTTCTAATAAGAAGTAATATCATTGGTAATTTTTAAAAAATGTTCGTGTTATGTAAGATTTGCTAAAAGGAAGATAAGGAAGAGTTCTGGACTGTTCTTCATGGAATAAAATAGCCCAAGAAAAAAATTCATCATGTTCCTAAAAGTTATCAAAGTCTAATAACAGTAGTTCAAATATTATAATTAATCATTCTACCACTAAGCTTTGTTTATTGGTTGTTGAAGGGTTTTGGGAGATATAACTAGGATTTCTAATAAGAAGTAATATCATTGGTAATTTTTAAAAGATGTTCGTGTTATGTAAGATTTGCTAAAAGGAAGATCATGATATATAAATCTCAGGTACACATAATGACATTTATGACCTATGGATCTTTGGAAATGCCAGGCAGGGACATACTCATCTTTTTTTCTTTAAATGTAGGAAAAAAATAACTCTTCAGATGAAAAAAATGAAATCTGCAATAGGAATTCACTCTTTTGCTGCTGTATAATGATTATTTTTTCTCCTTGCTTCTACTGTGTGCAGTAAATAGCAAAAAAGTTAGGCGTAATGAACTAGGATAGAATTTCTGTGTGATTTTCTTCTCACTAGTAGTTCTCTCTCCGGCATGAGAGATGGGGGCACAGGGAATGAAGAGAGTGCTGATATTTTGGTTGATTTAAAGTTTGGAGGATTAGATCTTAGTCCAAGAAGGTGTCTTTTTTAAGATCATGATCAATGATCAGGGTGTTAACCATGTGAATGACAGTTAAACATATAAGACAAAGATGTCCAACTAATTAAGGATTTTTTTTTAAAATTTCTGGTGCATGTAACCTTTTTGGAGCTTCCCTGGTAGCTCAGTGGTAAAGAATCCACCTGCCAATGCAAGAGACCTGGCTTAGATCCCTGGGTTGGGAAGATTCTCTGGAGAAGGAAATGGCAACTTACTCCAGTCTTCTTGCCTGGGAAATCCCATGGACAGAGGAGCCTGGCAGGCTACAGTTCATGGGGCTGCAAGAGTTGGGCACAACTTAGCTACTAAACAACAGCTTCTTTAAGCATAGAGCCTGGTAATATTGCTTTAGTTTATGTCACAACTAAAATGTATGTGAATAAGCTCTATATCTGGAAGTAGCATAATATAACTGGGGAATAATTGGGATGGAAATCAGGACATCTGTGTTCTATCTCCCAGATCTGGAACAAACAACGTAATCCTGAGACAGACCAGTGGGCTCCAGGCTGAACGATTTCTCCCCTGTGGACAGAAACTCCATAAAGGTAGGATGATAAAGGAGGCTGGGCCCTGCCCAAAATAAGAGAAAAAAGACCACATGATCCCCATTCTCAAGATCAAGGAGACCTTCCTGACTACACATGCACAGAAAGGCTCCTTGGAGGTCTAAAGAGAGGGGCTGTCACCTCGTGGTGAGTGATGTCAGCCTACTCAGAGACAGACCTCTTTGCTAGAATCCATCTTGGCTAAGAGATGAGCATGGAGACATGGGGGTGACCTGAGAAATATCAGATATGGACTCAGAGCTGGGCAGAGCAAGATGACTGGCTACAGGAAACCCCGAAGAAATGCCGCATAGAAATGATTCAGACTGCCACAAGGACACAACTCTGTGTCTAGCCCCATGTACTGTTTTCCTCCTAATAAGCACCACCCTTGCTTCATTGCTTTCCGTCTCTATGTGGAAATTCCTTTCCGCACAGCTGACCGTCCAGGGCCTTGTCACTGGCCACTGGTCCCTGGTGGCCGCGTGGCCAGGATTCAGCACCCTCAATGCCGCAGCCAGATCTCAGTCTCTGGCAGGGAACCGAAACCCTGCTTCAAGCTGCTGCAGGCCAAGGGCACCTGAGAGGAGCCTAAATAAGTGTAAAACTGAATTCATCTAAAAGTATAATGGATATAAGTCCTATGTATTTGAACACTAGGCGATGTAGGGCTTTTTAAAATATATGCACTAGAACATAATGGTTAAAAATTGGGGCTTCGGAATCAAACATAATAAACTGAGTTTCTTCCTGACTCTAACATACACTAAATGTGTGACATTGGGAAAGTTGATTAATCTCTCCAAGCTTCAGGAAAGGGGAATAATGAGTGTATAATAAAATTACCCTGGCTTTCCTGATGACTCAGTGGTAAAAGAATCCACCTGCCAATGCAGGAGATGTGGATTCGATCCCTGTGTCAGGAAGATCCCCTGGAGAAGGATATGGCAACCCACTCCAGTATTCTTGCCTGGGAAATCCCATGGACAGAGGAGCCTGGCGGGCGACAGTCCATGGGGTCACACAGAGTTGGACATGACTAAGAGACTCAACAACAATGAAATAACCCACTGCATTGCAAACAGCTGGTTTGAGACTAAAGTTAGATGATGCATACAAAGTTTTACATTCAAGAGCTAGATCTTTGTTGACCATCTTATTCACTTAAGATCATGTGTATTAAAAAATTCTGTACTAATCTGATTGCTGATGCTGATTTGTGCACAAATGATTTTGCATGAAACAATCCCCAAGAATGCTGAATAGCAAATAGTTTCACATGACAGAGGTTACTTGATTTTGCTTTCACAAGGAAAAAGCAATTACAGTGAGAAAATGGGTTATTTTTATGCTGAAGAATGTCTTTTTTAATTTAAATCCAAAGCTAACTTTTCAGTCATTCAGCTTTTGCTCCTATAGGAGGCTTTCTTCCATTGTCTATAGTTTTAAAGATTTCAAACCTTACGTCTGAATTGATAAAATAAGAGGACTATATAGGCAAGGGAGCTCCTTAGTAAATTAGCTGTGCTAGATTGCGAAGCTAGTCACACACACACCTTATTTGCTTATAGTGCAAAAATTAATATTTGTTACAGCCAGAAATTAAATTTCTGTTGCTACACTTGCTTCAGATAAGAGTAAAACCAGTTGTATCAACCACTAGCCAGAGAAAAATCTAAATAATTAACTTTACTCGTATATTTCAACTGATATTCACTCATAATTTTAAACAAGTGTTTAAAATAGTAGGTCCCCGATATGTGAAATAGCTAGCTAGTGGCAAGCTGCTGTATAGCACAGGGGCTCAGCGATGCTCTAGAGTGATGCGAAGGGCTGAGAGAGGCTCAGGAAGGAGGGGATATATGTGTACATACGGCTAATTCACTTGGCTGTACGGAAGAAACTAAGACAGCATCATAAAGCAATTATACCCCAATAATAAAATAGGTCCCTGGCAATGATTAGAAGTATGCGGAGTATATTGCTGAAATATTTCTTTCAAATTACAGAAGAGTGATAATATTTTTTTCAGCAAGTGTGGACTGAACCTTCTTTATATAGGCGTTAGGTTGGTTTTGTTGTTCAGGCGCTGAGTCATGTGCTGCTCTTTGCAACCCCATGGATTGAAGTACGCCAGGGTTTTGTATAGTCATCATAAGAAAGGCTAAAAGGAAACTTGTAACAGGCTAATATTACTCTTAAAATGTTTAGGGAGTGAAATGTAAGGAATGAAGTGGAGAGAAAATTAGTATGAACTCTACTCTCACATACACCTAGATCGTTCACGTAACATAGTTTTAATCACCTATGGAAGATTAGGTTTAGGTCATATTATAGAGAACAAGACAGAAGCATTACCTCCTGTCATGGAGTTTAAGTTAAAGCAGGAGAGACACATGAAACAATGAAATCCTTAATCATTTGTCTAATTGGAATCGTGACATACTGGGAAAGAGTACGGAAAACTGACAGAATAAAATCACAGAAACTGTCTTGGTTTGGGAGGATCAGAGAAAGGCTTTAAATGAAGTGAAGTTTCATTGAGCAAAACTCTGAGGCATGAGCTGGAATTAACCAATAATAGTGAAGCAGGAGAGTGCAGAGTAGGGTATATTTCAAGCAGAACACTCTCTTTGGTCGGAGACCCAGAGAAAACCAATATAACTGGAATCTACTATGCTAGAGGGGGTAGGCAGCATCTATGAGAAGAGTTTGGTCTTTATTTAATAGCTGTGGCAGATCATGAAAAAGATTTAAACAGAGAAGTGAATTGGTTGTGGTTGTGTTTTTGAAAATTAAATTATAAAATTTTAGCTCATTCTGGCCATAACTAGGAGAGTGGTTTGGAGGAAACAAGAGTTATTGAGGGAGATGGACCTTTTAGAGTGGTCCAGAATGAAAGATGGTTGGTGGCTTGAAAGAGGCATCCAGGGGAAGTAGAGAACAGTGAATGGATTCACAAGTTCTTTTTGAGCCCTGGAAAGTTCTCTTATTTTCCTGTGAAGTCAATGTGCATTTTAAAGGGTATTTATTATATTGTAACTCAGTACCTCAATAGTAATTAAAGACCACTTAGACCACAAGTCCACTAAAAAGTCTTCTTCTATCCAATTAGCTAATATGTTTTTTTAATAAAAACTTAAATAATAAAGGTTATGAGTGCTACTATAGCAAGAGTCATGAAAATGTTACTCAAATGACATTTAAGAAATACCCCCATAGAAAATCGACAGTGGTGGTAGTTGTATTCATCTGCTGGCTCTGCCATGGCAAAATACTACACACCAAGTGACTTAAACAAGCAAACAAAAAACTGTCTCAGTTCTGGAGGATAGAAGTGTGAGATTCAGATGTTGGCAGTATTGGCTCTGTTACACCGTGGTCAAGTGGACCCATACCAGGGTCCTAGACTGGGTCAAAAAAACCCTTTCTTGGCCAGGGAGTTTCTCCTTTTCAACCAGATCCACACAGCCAATAGGAAACTGATGATAAGACTAGAAAAGCACAAGCTTTATTCAATAACCAAGAACTGGGATCCCAGCTCACTGCAAATCAACTTCTCAATCCAGTTCAGGTAGAGATACCAAATACACAAGAGGGTTGAAGTAAAAGAACTGGAAAGAGAGGGAGGAATATTCATGACAACAGTGGTGTGGTGTGGACCTGGAACTGATGCAGCTCTCCTTTTCAGTCCTTGTCTGAGGTTTTCTAGCTGTTGTTGTGGCAAGCATCAACTGGCATGGCACTGGTGGGTGTGTCATTCAGCGTGTTAATGTAATACAACGAGCATATAATGAGGCTCGAGCTCTGGAAGTCAAATCTTCCTCCATCTTGGGCCTAGTTGGTTCTAACCAATTCTTGTTCTCTCTTTGCAGTTTCCTCTTGAAACTAAGATAAAAGTAATTGGTCTTTATTCAGGAGGGCCAGGAGTCTGATTCTGGGGCAATAGGCTGGTTGCAGTTCTTTCTGATGGCTGGGAGAGAATCTCTTCCATGCCTCTTCTCCAGTTCTGGAGATCTGCTGGCATTCTTGGCATTCTTGGGCATTCTTTGGCCTCCGCTACAGCTCCCTGATCTCTGCCTGCATCTTAGCACACATTCTCCCTGTGTGCTTTTGTCCAGATTCCCCTTTTTAATAGGGACACCAGTTATATTGGATTAGGACCCACCCTATTGCCATATCACCTCGCCTTAACTAATTACATCTGCAAACAAAGACCTATTTCCCAATAAAGTCACACTCTGAGATACTAGGGGCTAGGACTTCAGCCTATGAATTTTTGAAGGACATAGTCCAACCAATACTAGAAGTATTTGTGAAGTTCAGATGGATTAGCCTCCCAATTTATCTTTACCTTGACATAACACTTAAAAAGACTCTCCTAATATGGATTAGATTCTTTTCTGTTAAAGAGCAAATTCAGGTTCCCAAAGACCTTACTAGCTGAAGAGGGATGATGGGATAGGAAGCAAATCTGACACCGCGTGCTTCACA
>SJYC01029335.1:0-19784 GCA_006408675.1 Madoqua kirkii | reverse complement strand
TTCAGATGTTGGCAGTATTGGCTCTGTTACACCGTGGTCAAGTGGACCCATACCAGGGTCCTAGACTGGGTCAAAAAAACCCTTTCTTGGCCAGGGAGTTTCTCCTTTTCAACCAGATCCACACAGCCAATAGGAAACTGATGATAAGACTAGAAAAGCACAAGCTTTATTCAATAACCAAGAACTGGGATCCCAGCTCACTGCAAATCAACTTCTCAATCCAGTTCAGGTAGAGATACCAAATACACAAGAGGGTTGAAGTAAAAGAACTGGAAAGAGAGGGAGGAATATTCATGACAACAGTGGTGTGGTGTGGACCTGGAACTGATGCAGCTCTCCTTTTCAGTCCTTGTCTGAGGTTTTCTAGCTGTTGTCGTGGCAACCATCAACTGGCATGGCACTGGTGGGTGTGTCATTCAGCGTGTTAATGTAATACAACGAGCATATAATGAGGCTCGAGCTCTGGAAGTCAAATCTTCCTCCATCTTGGGCCTAGTTGGTTCTAACCAATTCTTGTTCTCTCTTTGCAGTTTCCTCTTGAAACTAAGATAAAAGTAATTGGTCTTTATTCAGGAGGGCCAGGAGTCTGATTCTGGGGCAATAGGCTGGTTGCACTTCTTTCTGATGGCTGGGAGAGAATCTCTTCCATGCCTCTTCTCCAGTTCTGGAGATCTGCTGGCATTCTTGGGCATTCTTGGGCATTCTTTGGCCTCCGCTACAGCTCCCTGATCTCTGCCTGCATCTTAGCACACATTCTCCCTGTGTGCTTTTGTCCAGATTCCCCTTTTTAATAGGGACACCAGTTATATTGGATTAGGACCCACCCTATTGCCATATCACCTCGCCTTAACTAATTACATCTGCAAACAAAGACCTATTTCCCAATAAAGTCACACTCTGAGATACTAGGGGCTAGGACTTCAGCCTATGAATTTTTGAAGGACATAGTCCAACCAATACTAGAAGTATTTGTGAAGTTCAGATGGATTAGCCTCCCAATTTATCTTTACCTTGACATAACACTTAAAAAGACTCTCCTAATATGGATTAGATTCTTTTCTGTTAAAGAGCAAATTCAGGTTCCCAAAGACCTTACTAGCTGAAGAGGGATGATGGGATAGGAAGCAAATCTGACACCGCGTGCTTCACAGCAATATTAAGAATTACAGCAACAACATTAAGAATTAACCTTACCAAATCACATTCTTCCTTTGGAACAGAACTAATCAAACCTCTAAATGCCCATTGCAAGCCTGATACAAAGTTCAGACTATCAAAGAAGTGTAAAACAGACTGAAGAACTGATATAAAACACTCTTTTTTTTAACGTAGTAGCATGAATCATTTCTGATGATGGATGAGTAGCTTGTATTAATTCAAGTATTTCAGAAGAAAAGGTCTAGTCAATGTAGGAAAATATGAGTTTAGCCCTTATTCAAATTTTATAATTTTGAATTATCACTGAAAATTTTTATTATTTTAATATTCATGAATCTTAAAAGTATAAATAAAATAATTATATGGCCAAAAAAAACCATTTGTTTTTTACCTTCCCAACAACTGATACTGAGCCCTTAGAAGAGACATATTGTAAACCAAGATAGGGTACTTGGCTTTGACTGGAAAGTCAATGTCAACTGTTTTTTTAATGAATACATTCTATTCCCCTAAAGTTCCATCTAAATGCAAGCACATGATCTTTTCAACAAACACATATACAAAGTGATGTCTACCAATTAAAATGGCAGCTTCAATAAAAATCTGATTTACTACATTCTCTGGGCAAACACGAAGTGGAGCAAAAGATATATTTTTCTCTTCTTTGGTTGAATTTTTCTTAAAGACTTTATAGAATTGTAGAATTAATGAACTTGAAGCAATTGTGAGATTATCAGGTCTGGGGAATTTCCAGGGGTTCTCAGGAAAACCCTCAATATTCATGGGTGTTCCAAGGAGTGGAGGCAGCTGGGGGGTGGGGCTTGGGGGTGGCGTATGGGTAGACTGGTGGGGCATTAGGTAGGGAGTCAGGAGGAAGTGATTCTAGCCTTGTCAACCCAACCCTATCCCAACCGGACTTCATAAAGTACCTATTGAGGCTTTGTTTGCAGAAAGGATTCACACTTTATAAAACAAGAAAACTAAGACCCAGAGAAGCTGGGATTTATTCTGACTCCTCTAACCAGTGAGCCACAGAACTAAGATAGAATTGAAGTTGTCTTCTTTCATCAGCTCACATTAAGCTACATTTCTCCCCTTGTCACACAAAAGCAGGGAGGGAGACCCGCCAAAGGCCCTTTTAAGGCAAATATGTTGTCTGCCTTGATCAGGTGAGTTTACAACTCAGCCTAAAGGTTCATAAAAATAACCCAAGCCAAAACTGGAGCATTTTTAGCTCAGCCCTCCCTCGCAGCATAGTGAGGATTTTTTAGGATGTAAAATCATAAATCTTAGGTATGCCCTATTATATTTCAAGTTAATAACAAATCTAGACCTTTATTCCTCGCCTGCAATTCTTTTTTCTCAGTTCAATGAAGATTGGCTAATTTTTAAAGGCCAGTTAGTGTGGCTGAAGCTGACTGATCCATAGAAGTATTTCATCAAGTGAAACATCACAAAAGTTTAAATTTCAAAGACAGTAATAAGCATTTTTATTTGCTGCATGTAAATAGTGTAAAGCCAGCCTGAAGCTGCTTAAGTTCAGTGTACTTAACAAAGGGGTTATTTTAAATAAATATACTCCACATATTCTATTTTAGTATAAGTAGTTACATTCTTTTTTGTGCCCAAGTGGTCCTAGGAATGGCCCTCTGTTCTTTTCCTTTGTGTCCCGGCTGTTTGTTTCTACTCAGGACAGAAATGGTCAAGACTTGGAGAACAGAGGTGGTCAAAGGAAAGAAGGTCCTCTTCCTCTTTGAAAGGGAGAACAGACGGACGTTAATAGTAGAAAAGAAAGAGCCTCAGAAGCATCAAGGAGTGGAGAAAGAGGAAAGGAGAACGGAGGATGGGACAGAGGAGGCAGCAGAGAGAAAAAGCTACATCCCATCATAGCTTCTCTTCTCTCAAATGCTTCCTTGTCCTGTCATCAGGAGTATATTTAAATTAGCTTAAGTGAAAAAGAATTGATTGGAAGGACAGAAAAGACATTTCACAGGAAACATAGACCACTGAGAGGGACTGGCATCTAGTTGACAGGCTCCAGGGGAAACTTTCCTCTGTTTCTATTTTTGCTCTTTCTATCTCGTCTAATTTTTCCTCCTCTCCTCCCCACCATCATGTATGGCTCCTCATCTCTTCTCTTCTTTCTCTGTGTGTGTTTCTCATTCTTCTATGTATGCTGGCTCACTGCTGGTCCATTCCCTTGATATGACTGACTCCCTGTAGCCCCTGGAAATCTCTTCATTTCAAGTAACCAACAGGCATTAACTTGTACAACTGTCCCCATTTGCAAACTCTCAACTATCTGATTTACCTACCTTAGATCAAGTGTCTACACTTGGTTCCATCAATTTCCCTTAATCGCCAAAGTAACTGCTCATGTTGGAAGTGACAGCAGAGAAAGCAGTCAACCTAATTTATTTCTACGCTCCTTTGCAATGTTGTCCTGGGCTCTCTCAGCCAGTGTCCTCAGTCTCCTGCCCTTATCACAGGAGTCTTAAACCTCTTATAATAGTGTTTCTCATACTTGTATCAGATTGTTCAGATCACTTGCATCAAAGTGTGTTTATAAAAATGCAGATAGTCAGGTCCTTACCTATTCCAAATACCTTGTGCTAAATACACTTTGGGAACTGGCATGAAAAACTCACTGTTGATAAGATTCTTTGTATTGGAAATCATGCTCTGACTTTTAAATAACCTATAGCAAAATTTTTGTTGAATTGTTCAGTCTCTAAGTCGTGTCCAGCTCTCTGCGACCCCATGGACTGCAGCCCTCCAAGCTTCCCTGTCCTTCACTGTCTCCCAGCATCTGCTCAAAATCATGGACATTGAGTTGGTGATGCCTTCCAACCATCTAATCCTCTGTTGTTCCCTTCTCCTCCTGCCGTCAGTCTTTCCCAGCATCAGGGTCTTTCCAGTGAGTCAACTCTTCACATCAGGTGGACAAAGTATTGGAGCTTCAGCATCAGTTCTTCCAGTGGATATTCAGGGAAATTAGCTTCTAGAATAAACATATTCCACATAATAAATTGAAAACAATAGTGATATGTGTTTTAAATATTAAAAATATGTGTTTAATATTTATATATTAAAAATATGTGTTTTAAATATATTGGTGCCATATACCAAAGCATATGGTATTTTAAAAGTAAAATCCTTTAATACTTTATTAAAACTTAATCCTTTAATATTTCGGATGCTATCATGCAAAAATTAATACAAAAAATTTTCATCTTTACCATTTTGTTCACTCCATGCATTTGCAATCAGTATAAATCTATAAGGAACCTAGGAAATGCACACTGGTTTAATCACTTGCCTGCCTCTTTCCCATCCATCTTTACGACTCTCTATTTTGAGTTTATGGTCTTTTCTAGATACCAGATAATCTAGATATGTTTAACATTCCTGTCTCATTACAACTATGCACCATATCTTATCATCAAAAGCCACTGTTCCCCTATGAATGTCATCCACAGCAGAAGCAGATTGATCATTAATACCCATTCTTCCCTGATAAAATCTTCTCCCTCAAGATTCTTCTGAGTTTATGCTTTTCAGATTTGAGTACATAAAACCCTGGGGATACACAGTTTCAGATCAGAAGCCACAAGTTAATGGTGATGCTTCTTACTGGAATATTTAACTAAAGTTTTAATAACTTATCTGGAATGCAACCTTCATGTTATTTTTGTCTTAAACACGGATAGATTACTCTTTGCCACCCCATGGACTACAGAGTCCATGGAATTCTCTAGGCCAGAATATTGATGTGGGTAGACTTTCCCTTCTCTAGCTGATCTTCCCAACCCAGGGATCAAACTCAGGTTAAAGACAAGGATACACATTTCACATTAAAAAAGGTGAGCCTTCAAAAAATGTGAGCTATGTTTTCCAAGTTCCCAAACTCAGGCACATTATTAACTTGATAATATGTTATGGATTTAGCTGATCTTCATGAAACATGCATTAAACAGCTATGAAAATAATAGCTTAAGTAGTGAGAAAGTTTTAAAAAGCAGATCAGGTCTAGCTGTCATCTCCCTTCTCTAATTCTATCTGAGCCCCAAGGGTCTCTGGTTTTCAAGGGGCTAGAAAGGACCCAGAAGAAGCAATTTCATTTTCAAGCAAGTGTATCTTTCAGCCGATCTTCAACAGAGTAAATATCCTCTGGAGCTGGTTTCATAATAGGTTCCTCTTATGAAGACTGGCTCTAACCAGTTCTTGGGAAATGTGCTTACAGACAAGGATTGCCCAACTGATCTCAGTAGACAAGAAAGAACACAAGCCAGCAGAGGTCATGCCAATGAATGCACGCCCTACACACATCTTTATGGACAGACTGATCCACCCCACAATGCATGCACTTACCTATCATTAGGATTTAGATAATACCCCCTAAAAGAGTTCAAGGTACTCTTCATAAAAATAGAGAAGTAAACAATGTTCATTCTTTTCCTGCTAGCAGAGTGAAAATTACCCCCCGGGGTAATCTGTACCACCATACAGATAGCTAGAGTACGCAGTTGCCCACACAGTCTTTGAGAGGAGCCCTAAAGTCTGACCTGGTGGAAAATAGTTTTCCCTTTGATTTCTCAGAATATAGCCTTCTTCATATTCCTGGCCTCCATTCCCACCATTAATCACCAATGAATTGGACTCTAAGTAGAAGTATTATCTCCATGAGGTCACTGTGAAAATTTTAATTAAATAAGCTGGGAGGGGTGTTGGGTTTTTTTCCCATTTATACAATAAAATACATTGCTCACGGACATGGGTTAATTTACCTGCATTAATTGTCGGCTTGGAAAACAAATATTAGGGTTCTGATGACATATGATATAAAATGGTAAGTCTCTAGTGAAGGCTGAGGCATGAGTTTCGTGGGCTGTTGCCATGCATTAGAACTCTGGTTGGAGCCCAGCAGAGGGCACCCCAGGAAACCAGCAGGAGGAGCCTAGACACAGCAGAGAAGACAGAGTCACTGAACCTAACCATTTCCTCCGTTTTAATTTTTGCTAAACCAGCCCTGATCACTACAAAATAAACTGGTTGAGTGGCAGTGAGTAGAGTGATCAGGGGGCAGCCAATAACTTCTGAATTCTCTAAAATGCTAAAGTGAAAGTGTTAGCCCTTCAGTCGTGTCCGACTCTTTGGGACCCTTGCATTAGAACTCTGGTTGGAGCCCAGCAGAGGGCACCCCAGGAAACCAGCAGGAGGAGCCTAGACACAGCAGAGGAGACAGAGTCACTGAACCTAACCATTTCCTCCGTTTTAATTTTTGCTAAACCAGCCCTGATCACTACAAAATAAACTGGTTGAGTGGCAGTGAGTAGAGTGATCAGGGGGCAGCCAATAACTTCTGAATTCTCTAAAATGCTAAAGTGAAAGTGTTAGCCCTTCAGTTGTGTCCGACTCTTTGGGACCCCAAGGACTGTAGCCTACCAGGCTCCTCTGTCCATAGAATTCTCCAGGCAAGAATACTGGAGGGGTTTGCCATTTCCTTCTCCAGGGGATCTTCCCAATTCAGAGATCGAACCCACGTCTCCTGCATTCAAGCAGTTTCTGTCCTGTCTGAGCTACCAGGGAAGGCCTGGTAAAATGCTTTAAGATAAAGCATCATCACGGTTTTCACTGTCACGGTTTTCACCGTCACTCCTGTGAGCCATATATCACTTCTCCATTGCGTCCGGTAGAGTCAGTCAGTTTCATTCCTCTCGTAGATGATATAAAGTTGCAGATAGCCACAGGAAACACCAAGAAATACAGTTAGGAAGACACAGAGGGGAGTTAGGACTGATGAGCATAGTCAAGGGAAGGGTCAAAGGGGAGCCTGGGTAACATTCTCACTGATTGCTCCACAGTGTAGGTTGCTGGAAAGGCCATCAGATTCCTTTTCTCTTTGAGATTTGTTTGCACACATACCTGTACAGTCTTTATAGAAATTGACAGACAAAGCCGGATTGGTTTTTACAGAGACAAAGGCTACCTCATCCACACAGCAGACTAAATGGTTTCCAGGGAAAAGTATGGAGTTCACTTTAGATTCACAAAGATGACCCTGAAACAGAACTAAGCATGTGCTTGAACATGCCAAGGAGTGGGAAATGAACTTTGAAAAATTATCAAAACTTATCAAAGTTACTTTAAATCATCCCAGTTGTGTAGCGCAAAGCGTGAGAAACCAACATAACACAGCCAACAGCCATTTTCCTTGCCATTCTCCTTCCCCCAAAATTAAAATAATTTTTAAACAATGATCTTATTTTGTGATATAAGCAAATGTAAAAGTGTTAAGCTTTGATGAGAAAAGAGGATATAGGGATGATGAAGGCCAACACGTGTCCCTATACTGCATGGGCCTGTACGATCTATACCTTCTGTTGTCCATCTTCCGCCACTATTCTGTCAGTTATGAGCACGGACCTAAAGTGATTTGATTTGATAAATCCTCTGCAAGTATAGGGTGACAGTACTAAGAAGTCTAGTTGGACTGGTAGATTTTGATACCCAATACGTGTGTACTTAGGGAAGGAAATGGCAACCCACTCCAGTGTTCTTGCCTGGAGAATCCCAGGGAAGGGGGAGCCTGGTGGGCTGCCATCTATGGGGTTGCACAGAGTCGGACACGACTGAAGCGACTTAGCAGCAGCAACAGCAGCAGAGGTAACAAATGTCAGTGATCTCCAGAAAGATCTGAAATATGCCAGTGGTTGAGTGACAGGAGCCCAGGAACAATAAATCTAGAAAGGGCAGCACCCAAATGTACATGTGCAAGAAAAAAATAAGATCAGGATAATCTCTCAGCAGGTAGCAAACTCCCAACATCAAGCTGATGTCCAGGAGAGAGAGCCATTGAGAAAACATCCAGACAAAGAAGGCAGAGGCTAAGTCCTAGAATATCAGATGATCAAGACAGGACTCTAGATATTTTAGGAATAGAAGCTTCCAAAGCTAGGATAAACAAGAGAGGAAGTTTGGTTTCATTAGCAAGGCAAGTGATCACAGCAGGTCAGCAATAGGTGTTATTGGTCCATTTTATAGACGAGGAAACTGAGGTTCAGTAAGACTAACATGTCCAAAGCCTTACAGCTAATTTAAGTATCTAATCCCAGGTTTAAAAATAAAGCCTGCCGAAGTCTAAAGCTAATTATCCCTCTTTTTCTTACTTCCACCTGAAACTCTAGGAGATCAGTTACTCCAATAAGTCCTAGCTTTGTAACTTGAGTTGACTTCTCCAGACTCCTCAGGGCACTGAAGTAGCACTCTTCTAATAATCCCTGGAATGATTCCAGAGCTGAAGATGGAGCTGAGTGTGCAGTAGTGTTTCTCAACTTTGCCTGCACACTGAAATCATCTAGGGTTTTAAAAATACTGATGTCTGAGTTCTGTTACCAGAGCTGATCATTTAATTGCTCTGAGGTGTGGCCTTTGTCTCAGGATTTCTAAAAAGCCTTCCAAATGATTCTAATGTTTAGCCAAGCTGGAAACTACTGGCTACAAGCAAAAGTCAAGAGCCCTCAGCTGTTTGTAGAGGAGAGATATACAGGCCAAGCTTGTACATTTCAACGAGCTAGGAAAAATACTAGAAGACTCATAGGCTTTTTTTTTTTTTTTGGAGAAGTCGACCATTTGCTTTTACAGTTTAACCTCTTAGAAAATATGCCAAAAGTAAACAGGTGTACAATTAACCTTGCAAATCAAAAGGTTCCGTGTTTTTAGATTCTAAGCGCTAGCTGTGTGTGACCAAAGGCAAGGTTTTAGAACTGCATCTCCCAAATTGCTCATTACTATTCCATGCTTGGTTGAAACTTACATCATCCTGCAATGGAATGTGACCCAAGTCAAAGACAAAATAAAAACAGTTGCGTCGCTTTCATGATTAGTAATGATATTAGAGAGGGGTTAAGGTGTCTCAAAACAGCTTGTACTTTTCCCAGCCTATTTGAGACCTGATTCTTGCTATAGTTTAGTATACTTGATACTTCCAGATGATATCACAAATGTATAATTTCTGGATGTGTAACTCTAGGTATGTAATGTGCTTGGACTAAATCCGAATCTGGAAACTCATTTTTGATTTAATGTACATTCTTAATAAAAAGCAAGCATAAGCCCCTACTCCCAACCTCCATCATCAGAATTCGTGTCCTCAGCTCCCTAATAGAAAGCAATGAACTATGAAACGAGTACACATTTGTCTGTGGTGACAATACATCCCGGTTTACCCTGACAGTCTGGGTTTATGCCTATTGTTCAAGCATAATTATTAATAGCACTCTCTCTTATTCTATGTTTCCATCTGGGTGATAAATTATCTGGACACCTTACATATAGCTCACTCACTCTGCATTCCCTCTACAAGTTCTATAGGGAAACCTCATGATTGGAGTACAGTCACTTTATATTTAGAATGCTCCCACAGCTACACATGAAAGTAAGCGTATTGAAATATCAACCAGCTGATCAACATCCCTTCCTTAAAAACAAAATAGTAGAGATTTCTAAAGTGTTTCTGTTTAACTCCATCAACACAGAGGGCCCATTAAACAAAAGTAAAAGCCCTGTACTTTTCCAGCTTAGATCCTGCATTCTTTATCTGTTTCTGCTAGAAACTAGCCGTGGGCCTTGAACAAGACATTTGGCTTTTTGTGATCAGGTTTTTCTCCTTTGCAAAAGAGTAGATTAGAGTAAGGGGTCTCTATCATCTTTTTGAGGGACAAGTCTGAAGGTCTCTGTTGCTACTTTCTCTAGGCATTTTTCTTAACCGGTGTTTTGCCAGCTCTATCCTTCTGCACTGTTTGCAACTAAGCTCATAAATATCTAAGACCAAATCTACTGAATCCACTTTTTCAATTTTTACTTTACCATCATAATCTATACATGTGATAATTAAATATCCTTTAAGTTAGTCTTGATTCCACCAATATTTCTGTAATATTTACTATCTGTGAAACTCTGTCCTAGGCACATGGATCCTCTACTAGTTAAGGTTTTACTAAGTAAATTTCATTTGTTTGGCCATTGTTCACTCTCTGTAGCCTACCAGGCTTCTCTGTCCATAGAATTCTCCAGGCAAGAATACTGGAGAGGGTGGCCATTTCCTTCTCCAGGGGATCTTCCCCACCCAGGGATTGAACCCAGGTCTCCTGCACCGCAAGCAGTTTCTTTACTGACTAAGGCACGAGGGAAGCCCTTGTCAAAAGGTATTGGGGCTAGTTTGAAAAATACATAAAGGATTATTTTTAAGACTTAGATCACTTGTTATAAAGCATGCATCTGCCAGTTATATGTGTATCTTTAAGGACAAGCGCAAAGTTTTGTGTTTAAGCTAAAAACAATATGATTAGAATTACACATCCCTTTATTCAATAAGCATGTATTTAAGTATCCACTATCTCCTGGAATGGAGATAAGCTCTGGGAATACAAGGGCAAATAAATCATAGTCCCTCAAGTAGTTAGAGCCTAGTGGCCCTGTGCAATAATCAGCCACATCAGTAATAGATGGGCTTCCCTGGTGGCTCAGAGGGTGAAGCGTCTGCCTGCAATGCGCGAGACCTGGGTTCTATCCCTGGGTCAGGAAGATCCCCTGGAGAAGGAAATGGCACCCTACTCCGGTACTCTTGCCTGGGAAATCCCATGGACGGAGGAGCCTGGCGGCTACAGTCCATGGGGTCGCAAAGAGTCGGACACGACTGAGCGACTTCATTTTCACTTTCAGTAATAGATAGTGGTTCAGAATTACACCAGTGCAGAAGGTATAGGCAGTGCAGACTGTGGTCACTCGATTCAAGACGAAGCATAAAGTGGCCTATTGCCTCCACTTTACGTCTAAATGCAAAGATTGGTATCTTTACCCTATTGGACTGTTTGCAGATAGATGGGCCACAGTGAACAAGATGACAGTCTGGATTTCACGGTGTACACTTGTTTTCTTGTTGTTTTATTTATCCACCCCCACGCATTCTTTCACAGAAGCACATTTTTATGATACCCTAGTAAAAAAAAAACATAGACAAATGAGGAAACATCTTGAGGAAAAGTGTCCAAGACAATGAAGGTTGCAGAAAATGTGTCGTGTGAGAAATGGCTGAGGAAACAACACTGGGTGGAAAGTGTGCTTTGCATCATACTGACATCTTTCAATTGAAAGAACATCATTTTAAAGTAGGAAGGGGCAACTGCTGTACTCCAAAGAGCAGCACGTAGAGAGACTGGTGTTTTTAAAATCCAAGGAAGCAAACCTTAATTCAATATAAGGAAGAATATCACTTACTGGCAGCAAAATAGATTGCCAAATGAGAGAAAAAAAAAATGGGTCAACAGAAGGCGTGCACAAATGGAAGGTGAGTCACAATCAGTGACGTTAGAGAGAAGCCTGATGCTCCCGGTGATGCTTAGAATCCAAGGTCCTCTAGTGAAACGGCTGGGAAGTGGTCCTCTGCCTGGCCAGCACCCCATTCTTCTTCCGGTTGTAGCATTCTTTGTTGAACCACTTCTTCCCTTCTACGAGGTTTTAGATTTGACAGAGCCACAGTCATTTTGGGGTTCTGGGGATGGAAATGTCATCCTGATACAGACATTCAGCTTCCTTCAGATTCTTGGCCAAGAATGGCACACGGATCATACACTGGGTGAGTCTGTGATAGTCCTAGGACTTTTTAAGAAACTGTTGGGTAAAAAGAATAATTTTTTGCTGAGAGAAAAAGATGTAGGCCCAGAGCTTCTGACAGCCATCTTTCAAGCAGTAGGAGAGGGCTTGCCCAGGAATGAAACTAACACAGAGGAGAGCATTGCCCAGCGATGGAGAGAGGTAGACTGGGTCCTGATGTTTAGCCCCTGCAGCCAGCAATTCCTGATCCAGAATAACTGGATCTTTCACTTCTGTCTGCCAAACACATTCCTTTTAAAAATTTTAGCCAGTTGAATTGCATTTTTATTATTCGAATCAGAAAGAAACCTGAAAAATACGGGTACCACTCAACAAAACCTGATTATCATGTATTCTATAAATCGAGCTTGGCAGATTTTTCATAATTTCTAACATCTCTAGTAATGCTTTGTTGGTATTTAGATGTCACTACTTAGTGTAAGTACTTAGAAATTATAAAACTTCATTGCTTTTAAAAATTGGTATTTTTAACATTGACCTAGAAAGTCCTTCCTCCTGTGTAATTTGAATTAATGAGGTTTTATTGCACAGTGTGCACATTATCTCAACCTAGTGATCCTCAATCTGAAAGTAGTGATGAAGCATATGTCTTGTTTTTAGAATTCTTAAATTGATGAATGGTATAATTTTATCTGAGCTAAAGTTGCACAGACTTGACAAATGCATTTTGCTTAATATTAAAATATTTCAAAATAAGTTTGTTTCTTTTAAAACCAGAGTTTTAAAAAGAGATCATTGTGAAGGTATTTTTAAAACGTGATTCATAAGATTGACAAAATTGTTGGAAACCACCTCAACAGATGCTGTATTAGTTGGGATTCTTGATTTCTAACAATTCTAGCTAGAGTTAAGTAGAAAAGGAATTTACTTAAAGGACTAGTTTACAGGCAGACTGGGAGGGTCAGTTCAGTTCAGTCGCTCCATCATGTCCGACTCTTTGTAACCCCATAAATCGCAGCATGCCAGGCCTCCCTGTCCATCACCAGCTGCCGGTGTTCATTCAGACTCACATCCATCGAGTCGGTGATGCCATCCAGCCATCTCATCCTCTGTCATCCCCTTCTCCTCCTGCCCCCAATCCCTCCCAGCATCAGAGTCTTTTCCAGTGAGTCAACTCTTTGCATGAGGTGGCCAAAGTACTGGAGTTTTAGCTTCAGCATCATTCCCTCCAAAGAAATCAGGGCTGATCTCCTTTAGAATGGACTGGTTGGATCTCCTTGCAGTCCAAGGGACTCTCAAGAGTCTTCTCCGACACCACAGTTCAAAAGCATCAATTCTTTAGTGCTCAGCTTTCTTCACAGTCCAACTCTCACATCCATACATGACCACAGGAAAAACCATAGCCTTGACTAGATGGACCTTTGTTGGCAAAATAATGTCTCTGCTTTTCAACATGCTATCTAGGTTGGTCATAACTTTTCTTCCAAGGAGTAAGCGTCTTCTAATTTCATGGCTGCAGTCACCATCTGCAGTGATTTTGGAGTCCCCCAAAATAAAGTCTGACACTGTTTCCCACTGTTTCCCCATCTATTTCCCATGAAGTAATGGGACCAGATGCCATGATCTTCGTTTGCTGAATGTTGAGCTTTAAGCCAACCTTTTCTCTCCCCTCTTTCACTTTCATCAAGAGGCTCTTTAGTTCCTCTTCGCTTTCTGCCATAAGAGTGATGTCATCTGCATATCTGCGGTTATTGGTATTTCTCCTGGCAATCTTAATTCCAGCTTGTGCTTCTTCCAGCCCAGCATTTCTCATGATATACTCTGCATATAAGTTAAATAAGCAAGGTGACAATATACAGCCTTGACTTACTCCGTTTCCTATTTGGAACCAGTCTGCTGTTCCATGTCCAGTTCTAACTGTTGCTTCCTGACCTGCATACAGGCTTCTCAAAAGGCAGGTCAGATGAGGGAGCCCATTTTCAGGCTAAGAAGCCAAAGGAAAAGCTCCAAACTAAGTCTCTGTCTTGTTTGTACAAGGAAATAATTGCTGTCATTGTCATGATCACAAACACACAGAAAAAAGTTTTCTTGCATCAGTAAGTACTTTGTCAAAGTCCAGCTATGACTTTAAGTCTCAAGAGACTGTTTGGTCTTTAAGGGAAAGTGTTAAGTGTCTGAGGTTCCCAGGTGGCTCAATAGTAAAGAACAGAGGTAATGGATATGGTGGGGGAGGGTAAGGGAAGGAGAGGGTGAGATGTATGGAGAAAGTAATATGGAAACTTACATTACCATATGTACAGTAGCTAGCCAATGGGAATTTGCTGTATGGCTCAAGGAACTCAAACAGGGGCTCTGTAACAATCTAGATTGATGGGGTGGGGAGGGAGATGGAAGGGAGGATCAAGAGGGAGGGGACATATGTATACCTGTGGCTGATCTATGTTGATGTTTGGCAAAAAATGACAAAATTCTATAAAGCAATTATCCTTCAATTAAAAAAAAAAAAAAAAAGAATCTTCCAGCCAATTCCAGAGACACAGGAGACATGGGTTTGATCCTTGGGTTGGAAAGATCCCCTAGAAAAAGAAATGGCCACACACTCCAGTATTTTTGCCTGGAGAATCCCATGGACAGAGGAACCTGGCGGGCCACAGTCCATAGGGTCACAAAAAGTCTGACACGGCTTAGCAACTGAGCACACAGGCATACTAAGTATCCAGCATTATCAGCTTCTAAAACAATAGACTCTCTTTGCGCACCTACTACACCAAAGCAGAGAATTCCCCAAATATAGGAAGGGGTTTGGTTGCTATGTAGCCAAAATGAATCACAAATTTCCTATATAAGTCAAACCTTTGGCAGCCCGACATCAATTTACACACTTCTCTTGCATTTTTCCTAAAGTAACTATTTTTCCCCATATAAAGAGAATGAGCTGAAGTCTTAACCAGATTGAAATTCAGGCTTTCTGGAAGATGTCCAGTTCTTCTGGAGTTGTGCCATGGTCTTGTCTCAATATTCTATAAATTATCTACTAATATTTAAGTTAACCACCAGAAAAATACACTACATAAATCACTGGAGAAATGGAGGAAAATGTAGGAAAACTTGATAAAATATATAAACACACCTGAAAAACTATGTGGGTGGATACAATCCTTATTTCTGCAACTTATCATTGGTGCTGTATTTGAGTTGTTGTTGTTTTAAATAACCATCTTTTTTCAAAAAGTAATTTTGTTACTTCTGGCTGTGCTGGGTTTTGTTGCTGCCTGGGCTTTGCTCCAGCTGCAGTGAACAGAGCCCCCTCTCCAGCTGCGGGTTGGGGAGCACTGGCTCTAGGGCATGTGGGCTTCGGTAGTTGGGGCTCCCAGGCTCTAAAGTACAGGCTCCAGAGTTGTGAGGCACAGGCTTAGTTGCTGCACAGTACACGGGATCTTCCCAGACCAGGGATTTGAACCTGTGTCCCCTGCAGTGGCAGTGAGCCACCTGGGAAGCCTGTATTTGTAATATTGACTTGCCTCCTCTGTTAACAATTTCATGTTTCTTTTGCCCTTAGCCAAAAATTTACCTATGCGTTTATCCCTGAGAAAAGGGACCCCTTGACTATCTTTCCTGTATTAGGTTGTCGTGGATTTCCTTTAACTTTTACGCTGCACGCGGCAGTATTGAAAAGCCCCTCGGAAGATCACTGGGTTTCCATCAACCCCTTGTTGGCCCCATTGTGGGACAGCAGCACTCTTTCCCCATTACAGCTACGATCAATCACTTCTGTCACTCCATAATCATCTTAGTGACTACTCATCCTGTGGTTTCAGAATCAGAAAAGTGGCACTCTCAGCCTCCAATTCCATTAAACCAGTCAATCTTTACTTGATTCCAAGGCAGCAGCATCACCCACCCCCAGCATACTCAGACTCCTAAACCCATGGAGCCTAAAGGGATTGGAATAAGATATGAAGCTTTGGTGAGTGAGCCATTAGGTGAATATGTGGGAGGGGTCACTCCCACTTTTGCCCCTTGCTTACCAGAGTCCCTGTACTCTGGCTGTGGGAGCATCAGTACCATAAATGTTTACTGATTCAGCACACATACCAAATGTAACATGCAAGCACCCCAACTTCCAAGCTAGTATAAGAACTGAGTATTTCAGGTATTGTTTCAAAATTCTGAAGATCAGCTGCTGCTTTATAATGGGAATACACAATAAAATAATTCCCTAAACACTAGTCCACTTTCTCCTTTCACCATAAATTTCTTGATTGGAAGTTATGTTGTATGGTTTTCATGGTGGAGAATATACATAATCTATGAACGGGGATTCTGGCAGAAAGGACAGGAAAAACAAATACAAGCATAAAATAATCATCTAATCATTTATTCCCAAATGTGTACTTCATTTGGGAAGGATTTCAATAAAAACAGGCCACCAGGAGGCTGGTTAGTCTCCAGAGAGTATGGAAACTAAAATGTTGGTAGCTCAGGCCCAGCTGGGGGCATTATCATCCTGAAATATATTTAGCAGTTTTCTTCCCAGGGCCAGTTCCGGTTTGGGGTTTTGGGGGGAGATTTCCTTGATTGATTAGGCCAAATTCTGGTTCTTCAGCTCTCCCAATAATCCTATGAGGTACTCAATATGTTATTATAACTGCTTAATTCAACAACAGTTCATGTCAAGAGCTTGTAACTAAGTAATAAGCAACTTTCCTGAAATAGATGCGTTTATGAAAGTTGGTTATGAGTCAACATGACACAAATTGAGTCTTCATCTATTTATTCCAAGTTACCGAATGACTGTCCAATAGGCACCTTAATCTTAACGTGTTTAGAGCATAACTCTTGTTTTTCTGTCTTCCCTCTCTAGTCCTCTCTATCTTAGAGTACGATGCCACCACGCTCCCTCATGCTCAGGCCCCAAACCATAGTCTTTTTTTCCCTTGCTGCTTCTTTTATCCACCCACGTCCAGCAAGTTTCCATAGTTTTGCTTTCAAAGTATAATCTGAATCTACATATTGTCTCAGTTTCTACCACCGTCATTCTATTCAAAGCCTTTATCATTTCTCACCTGGACCCCTGCATTAGATTTATAGCTAGGCCCTCTGTTTTCACTCTTTCCCCCAAGTGGTCATTACAGCAGCCAATATGGTATTTTTAAAAGTTAAGTCGGATCATATCATTCCTGTTATGGACTGAATGTTTGTATCCCTGCCTCCAACTTCATACTCTAAAACCTTACACGGTCAATAAGGTGAAGTTGCTCAGTCGTGTCCGACTCTTTGCAACCCCATGGACTGTAGCCTACCAGGCTCCTCCGTCCATGGAATTTTCCAGGCAAGAATATTGGAGTGGGTTGCCATTGCCTTTTCCAAAGAAATTGAAGAAGACACAAGTGGAAAGATACCCCATGTTAGTGGATTAGAAGAATTAATATTGCTCTATCACTTTATCCTCTCAGTCTTCTATTCTTCTTTATAATGCTAATCTCTGCCTAAAATTGTATGTTCATCATTTTAGTTGCTTTTCTAAAGTATCTTTCCCCCTGGAAGATAAACTCCATCAGGGCAAGAATCTAGTCTGTCCTGTATACTATTGTACTATAGGGATGTGCATATTCCTGTTGAAAATTCTAGCCTTCCAGATATTGGTTAAAAAGCCGTGCATGATTCAAAAACAACTTTTGCACAGTTTTAAAAAAAACAAAGAACAGACAAAGTTTCTTTGTCTGAAACAGCAGGCAAAGTTTTAAAAACTACATATTAAACTGAATAATAAAAGCTTTCTAGGAAAAATCAATAACATTTTAAGTCAAGAATTGTGCTAAAAATATAACACTGCAGAGTAATGCACAGCATGCCTTCACCAGAAATACATAGGAAGGAAAAGCCCTCAGCACACAATTTATGATAGAAACACCTTAGAAATGCTTCTTAAGGGACTATTAAAATCGGTGTTCAGTAAATGAACTTAGCTATGAAACAGAAACAGACTCACAGACCTAGAGAACAGACTCATAGCTGCCAGTGAAGGGGAGGTCAGGAAGGGGTGGATTGGGAGTTTTGGGTTAGCAGATGCAAACTCTCGTGTATAGAATGGATAAGCAACAGGGTCCTACTGTATAGCACAGGGAACTATATTCAATATCCTACGATAAGCCATAATGGAAAAGAATATAAAAAAGAATGTACATATATTTCAGAAATGTGGTCTGTAACTCTTAACAAATATTACATCCCATATTTTAGAATACAAGTTCTCCAGCTGATATTAATTTTTTTGCTTCCACACTTTAGAAATCAAACATTGCTACAATGAATATCCCTTTGTTGTTCTCGTTGTTCAGTCATGTCCAACTCTTTGCGACCCCGTGGACTGTAGCACGCCAGGCTTCCCTGTATTTTACCATATCCCCGAGCTTGCTCAAACTCATGTCTATTGAATCAGTGATGCTGTCCAACCATCTTGTCCTCTGTCATCCCCTTCTCCTCCTGCCTTCAACCATTCAATCAAGGTCTTTTCTAATGAGTCAGCTCTTCACATTAGGTGATTAAAGTACTGGAGTTTCAGCTTCAGCATCACTCCTTCCACTGAATATTCAGGATTGATTTCCTTTAGGATAGACTAGTTGGATCTCCTTGCAGTCCAAGGGACTCTCAAGAGTCTTTTCCAACAACACAGCTCAAAAGCATCAATTCTTCAGCGTTCAGCCTTCTTTATGGTCCCACTCTCACATCCATACATGACTACTGGAAAAACCATTAGCTTTGACTATACAGACTTTGTGAGCAAAGTAATGTCTCTGCTTTTTAATATGCTGTCTAGGTTGTGTCTTTGAATTTTGTGGCTGCAGTCACCATCTGCAGTGATTTTGGAGCCCAAGAAAATAAAGTCTCTCTCACTGTTTCCATTTTTTTTCCCATCTATTTGCATGAAGTGATGGGACCAGATGTCATGATCTCAGTTCTTTAAATGTTCAGTTTTAAGCCAACTTTTTCCTCTCCTCTTTCACTTTCATCAAGAGGCTCTTTAGCTCTTCTTCACTTTCTGCCATAAGGGTGGTGTCATCTGCATATCTGAGATTATTGATATTTCTCCCGGCAATCTTGATTCCAGCTTGTGCTTCTTTCCAGCCTAGCATTTCGCATGATGTACTCTGCATATAAGTTAAATAAGCAGAGTGACAATATATAGCCTTCACATACTCCTTTCCCAATTTTGAGCCAGTCCATTTTCCCATGTCTGTTTCTAACTTTTGCTTCTTGACCTGCATACAGATATCTCAGGAGGAGGTCAGGTGGTCTATCTCTTGAGGAATTTTCCAAAGTTTTTTGTGACCCACAGAGTCACAACAAAGCCTGTATATTGTCACCCTGCTTATTTAACTTATATGCATGGTAAATCATGTGAAATGCTGGGCTGGATGAAACACAAGCTGGTATCAAGATTGCCAGGAAAAATATCAATAACTTCAGATATACAGATGATACCACCCTTATGACAGAAAGTGAAGAAGAAGTAAAGGGCCTCTTGATGAAGGTGAAAGAAGAGAGTGAAAGAGTTGGCTTAAAACTCAACATTCAGAAAACTAAGATCATGGCATCTGGTCCTATCACTTCATGGCAAATAGATGGGGAAACAATGGAAACACTGAGAGACTTTATTTTGGGGGAAGGGTCCAAAATCACTGTGGACGATGACTGCAGCCATGAAATTAAAAGATGCTTACTCCTTGGAGAAAAAGCTATGGCCAACCTAGACAGCATATTAAAAAGCAGAGACATTACTTTGCTAACAAAAGTCCGTCTAGTTAAAGCTTTGGTTTTCCAATAGTCATGTATGAATGTGGGAGTTAGAGTATAAAGAAAGCTGAATGCTGAAGAATTGATGCTTTTGGACTGTGGTGTTGGAAAAGACTCTTGAGAGTCCCTTGGACTTCAAGGAGATCCAACCAGTCCATCCTAAAGGAAATCAGTCCTGAATGTTCATTGGAAGGACTGATGCTGAAGCTGATACT
>SJYC01029334.1:0-22561 GCA_006408675.1 Madoqua kirkii | reverse complement strand
ACAAAGAACAGACAAAGTTTCTTTGTCTGAAACAGCAGGCAAAGTTTTAAAAACTACATATTAAACTGAATAATAAAAGCTTTCTAGGAAAAATCAATAACATTTTAAGTCAAGAATTGTGCTAAAAATATAACACTGCAGAGTAATGCACAGCATGCCTTCACCAGAAATACATAGGAAGGAAAAGCCCTCAGCACACAATTTATGATAGAAACACCTTAGAAATGCTTCTTAAGGGACTATTAAAATCGGTGTTCAGTAAATGAACTTAGCTATGAAACAGAAACAGACTCACAGACCTAGAGAACAGACTCATAGCTGCCAGTGAAGGGGAGGTCAGGAAGGGGTGGATTGGGAGTTTTGGGTTAGCAGATGCAAACTCTCGTGTATAGAATGGATAAGCAACAGGGTCCTACTGTATAGCACAGGGAACTATATTCAATATCCTACGATAAGCCATAATGGAAAAGAATATAAAAAAGAATGTACATATATTTCAGAAATGTGGTCTGTAACTCTTAACACATATTACATCCCATATTTTAGAATACAAGTTCTCCAGCTGATATTAATTTTTTTGCTTCCACACTTTAGAAATCAAACATTGCTACAATGAATATCCCTTTGTTGTTCTCGTTGTTCAGTCATGTCCAACTCTTTGCGACCCCGTGGACTGTAGCACGCCAGGCTTCCCTGTATTTTACCATATCCCCGAGCTTGCTCAAACTCATGTCTATTGAATCAGTGATGCTGTCCAACCATCTTGTCCTCTGTCATCCCCTTCTCCTCCTGCCTTCAACCATTCAATCAAGGTCTTTTCTAATGAGTCAGCTCTTCACATTAGGTGATTAAAGTACTGGAGTTTCAGCTTCAGCATCACTCCTTCCACTGAATATTCAGGATTGATTTCCTTTAGGATAGACTAGTTGGATCTCCTTGCAGTCCAAGGGACTCTCAAGAGTCTTTTCCAACAACACAGCTCAAAAGCATCAATTCTTCAGCGTTCAGCCTTCTTTATGGTCCCACTCTCACATCCATACATGACTACTGGAAAAACCATTAGCTTTGACTATACAGACTTTGTGAGCAAAGTAATGTCTCTGCTTTTTAATATGCTGTCTAGGTTGTGTCTTTGAATTTTGTGGCTGCAGTCACCATCTGCAGTGATTTTGGAGCCCAAGAAAATAAAGTCTCTCTCACTGTTTCCATTTTTTTTCCCATCTATTTGCATGAAGTGATGGGACCAGATGTCATGATCTCAGTTCTTTAAATGTTCAGTTTTAAGCCAACTTTTTCCTCTCCTCTTTCACTTTCATCAAGAGGCTCTTTAGCTCTTCTTCACTTTCTGCCATAAGGGTGGTGTCATCTGCATATCTGAGATTATTGATATTTCTCCCGGCAATCTTGATTCCAGCTTGTGCTTCTTTCCAGCCTAGCATTTCGCATGATGTACTCTGCATATAAGTTAAATAAGCAGAGTGACAATATATAGCCTTCACATACTCCTTTCCCAATTTTGAGCCAGTCCATTTTCCCATGTCTGTTTCTAACTTTTGCTTCTTGACCTGCATACAGATATCTCAGGAGGAGGTCAGGTGGTCTATCTCTTGAGGAATTTTCCAAAGTTTTTTGTGACCCACAGAGTCACAACAAAGCCTGTATATTGTCACCCTGCTTATTTAACTTATATGCATGGTAAATCATGTGAAATGCCGGGCTGGATGAAACACAAGCTGGTATCAAGATTGCCAGGAAAAATATCAATAACTTCAGATATACAGATGATACCACCCTTATGACAGAAAGTGAAGAAGAAGTAAAGGGCCTCTTGATGAAGGTGAAAGAAGAGAGTGAAAGAGTTGGCTTAAAACTCAACATTCAGAAAACTAAGATCATGGCATCTGGTCCTATCACTTCATGGCAAATAGATGGGGAAACAATGGAAACACTGAGAGACTTTATTTTGGGGGAAGGGTCCAAAATCACTGTGGATGATGACTGCAGCCATGAAATTAAAAGATGCTTACTCCTTGGAGAAAAAGCTATGGCCAACCTAGACAGCATATTAAAAAGCAGAGACATTACTTTGCTAACAAAAGTCCGTCTAGTTAAAGCTTTGGTTTTCCAATAGTCATGTATGAATGTGGGAGTTAGAGTATAAAGAAAGCTGAATGCTGAAGAATTGATGCTTTTGGACTGTGGTGTTGGAAAAGACTCTTGAGAGTCCCTTGGACTTCAAGGAGATCCAACCAGTCCATCCTAAAGGAAATCAGTCCTGAATGTTCATTGGAAGGACTGATGCTGAAGCTGATACTCCAATACTTAGGTCACCTGATGTGAAGAGCTGACTCATTTGAAAACACCCTGATGCTGGGAAAGATTGAGGGCAGGAGGAGAAGAGGACAACAGAGGATGAGATGGTTGGATGGAATCACTGACTCGATGGACATAGGTTTGAGTAAGCTCTGGGAGTTGGTGATGGACAGGGAGGCCTGGTGTGCTGTAGTCCATGGGATCACAAAGAGTCACAGATGACTGAGTAACTGAACTGAACACAGTCAAAGACTTTAGTTTAGTCAACGAAGCAGAAGTAGATGTTTTTCTGGAACTCTCTTGCTTTTCCTATGATCCAACAGATGTTGGCAATTTGATCTCTGGTTCTTCTGCCTTTTCTAAAACCAGCTTGAACATCTGGAAGTTCATGGTTCACATACTGTTGAAGCCTGGTTTAGAGATTTTTGAGCATTACCTTTCTAGTGTCTGAAATGAGTGCAGTTGTATGGTAGTTTGAACATTCTTTGATATTGCCCTTTTTTGAGTTTGGAATGAAATCTGACCTTTTCCAGTCCTGTGGCCACTGCTAAGTTTTCCAAATTTGCTGGCATATTGAGTGCAGCACTTTCACAGCATGATCTTTTAGGATTTGAAATAGCTCAGCTAGAATTCCATCACTTCCACTAGCTTTGTTCATAGTGATACTTTCAAAGGCCCACTTGACTTCATATTCCAGGATGCTTGGCTCTAGGCGGGTAATCACACCATCATGGTGACCTGGGTCATGAAGATCTTTTTCGTACAGTTCTTCTGTATATTTTTGCCAACTCCTCTTAATATCTTCTACTTCTGTTAGGTCCATATCGTTTCTATCCTTTATTGTGTCCATCTTTGCATAAAATGCTTTAACCCAGTCATCTCATCCTAATTCTTTTTTTTTTTTTTTTTGAGAATGAAGCTATAGTAAAAAAGAAAAAAAAAAAAAAGAAGAAGAAGAAGAAAGGAAGAAAAAGGGCAAACCCCAAATGGCATGTATCTGTGATACCTTTAGGTTGACAATGTAATAAAGATTAGCCACTGGAGACAAAGAGAATCCCAGTTAGACATTTCTGTACTTTTGTAAATTTTCCTGTCTCTGCTCCTTGCAGCAACAGCACTAACACTATGAGCATGCGGCAAAGCAGTTTGCTCACATTCCCTGCTTAGACAAGAAAGGGTGGCTTGAAGCAACCAGGAAGACAGGTTTAAGTTGGCGACATCAGTTTCCTGATTTGACCCTGTGAATGAAGCATCTTCACAGGATGTGGGTCAGGGAATCAGTAGGTCTTTATTCAGTGCTTACTTGGTGTCCAGATGCTATTACCTCAGCTGCATAATGCTGGCAAAGGTAAAAATTTAGAGGCAAGAAGACAAAAAGGCAAAAGAACAAACCCTGAGCACAGAAAATCATATTACCCTGAAGAAAACTTCAGTACCAGTAAAAACTAGTGTTCACAAATACGTGAAGGAAAGAATCACTCACAGCTGCAATCTATTGATTTAAACCAAACGTAACTGTCCGACATATGCTAAAAACACTGGATTTGTTGTTGTTCACTCACTAAATCGTGTTCACTCTTTGTAACCCCATGGACTGCAGGGGGTCATGCCAGGCTTCCCTGTCCTTCACTATCTCCCAGAGTTGGCTCAAACTCATGTCCATTGAGTTGGTGATGCCACTGGATAAATATACATATGAAAGTGTTTTGCTTTTTATTTCCTAATGAGAATGCATAGTTATTTATTTTGATGAAAGAAAATTCCATACATCATCCCTCTCACCCCTCAAATTCTCATTTTCCTCAAAATATTAAACAGCACTCTAATGGCAAGAAGAACGTTGTGTCAAGCCCGCACCAAAGAAGAATCCATTGCTGTTAACAGTCGGATGTCAGAAAGGATCTCTCCTACTCTCAGCTATTTTCACATCCTTGGTCTTGGAACCTCCTCCTTTGGTCTTGTATCCCCATTTCCGGTTCAAGCGAGACTAGACAGGGCCAAATGCACAAATCTGCAGCAATGTCTCAACCTTGAATATGTTAGTTTCTGTGCGGGTCAAGTCCTTTGAGCCGTGAACGTAGAAAACCATTATGGTTTAGCACCATCAGATATATCCACAAAGTTATTGAGGTCAACTCGCTACTTTCACATCCCCTTAGCAGAGGCCACATCTCTTACCCCACTGAGAACGGCAACAAACAGATGTGTAAGGGGCGCATGACTCACTTCACTTTTTTTCCCATCTTAGGAGTTTGCTCCTGCACTAAAAGGTAATTCTTGATTCAAAAATAGATCCCCTACTCTCTCTCGCAGTATTTTGTTTCATAAATTATCTCCTCAAAAGTGAAAGTTGCTCAATCATGTCTGAATCTTTGTGACAGTCCATGGCATTCTCCAGGCCAGAATATTGGAGTGGGTAGCCTTTCCCTTCTCCAGAGGATCTCCCTAACCCAGGGACTGAGCCCAGGTCGCCCACATTGCAAGCGGATTCTTTACCAGCTGAGCCACCGGGGAAGCCCAAGGACACTGGGGTGGGCAGCCTATCCCTTCTCCAGGGGATCTTCCCAACCCAGGAATCAAACTGGGGTCTCTTGCATTGCAGGCAGATTCTTTACCAGCTGAGCTACCCGGGAAGCCCTTATATCCTCAAAAACTGTATTTTAATATTATCCTCCTTTCCCCTGTTAAACAAACTTAATCCTACTATTATAAAACATATAATTGAAATATTTTTCCTCAACTTTACATCCATTTACAGTTGGCCACCCTGTTCCTCTACCCTTCACAGCCTAGCTCTGCAAAACAATGGTCTTCAGTCTCTGCCTACATTTCTCTCCTTTTCTAAGTTGAAGTACAGTTGGCCTCCCTAGTTGTTGAGACGGTAAAGAATCTGCCTGCAAGACTGGAGACCCAAATTTGATTCCTGGGTCCTGAAGATCCCCTGGAGAAGGGAATGGCAACCTGCTCCAGTGTTCTTGCCTGGAGAATTCCATGGACAGAGGAGCCTAGTGGGCTATAGTCCATTGGGTTGCAAAGAGTCAAACATGACTGAGAATTAACACTTTCACTTTTCATAATTGATTTACAATGTTGTGTTAGTTTCATGTGTTCAGTAAAGTGGTTCAATTATATACATAACTGAATTATATATATTACATTTTAATGGAATTATATATATTATATTACATATATAATTACATTATATAATTCAGTTATATATAATACATAATTCAGTTACATATATATATACATATAAACATATTCTTTTTCAGATTCTTCTCCATTATAGGGTTTTCCAAGATACTGAATATAGTAGTTCCCTGTGGTATTCAGTAGGCCCTTGTTTATTTCTTTTATATTTAGTAGTGTATCTATTAACTCTAAACTCCTAATTTACTCCTGCACTCACCCATTTCCTTTCTGGTTCCCATTAAGTTGTTTTCTATGTCCGTGAGTCTGTCTCTGTTTTGTCCCCACCTCAGTATATTCCAGTTCCTCCTTAATCTCTGGCTATTTTCCTTGTGGCTCAGTTTCTAATGCCTCCTTGATGAAACTCATCAAAAACTTACCTATTTTGAAATCCCTGTGTCCTCTCAGTCCTCATCTTAATAAAATTATCTTCCATGTTTCTGTGGTAGGAATTGGACCACTTCCTTCTTGAAACCCTCACATCCCTTGTGTCCAGAGACAATTTCTCTGACTAATTCTTCTTTATCTTCCTTACTGGTATCTGCTATTTAAATGTTGGCATTTCTTGTCTATATTTCTCCACAAATTCTCCTAGGAAATTATATGTGCTGATACTTCATAGATCTATATACCCTTCCCTGCCTTTTATGTATCCATTCTGTATTCTTCCCCACATATCCAGCTGCCTTTGAGCATGCTAAGTCAGTGATGTCAGTGGTATCTGACTCTTTGAGATGCTATAGACTGCAGCCCTCCAGGGGCCTCTGTCCATGGGATTCTCCAAGCAAGAATACTGGAGTGGGTTGCCATGCCCTCCTCCAAGGGGTCTTCCTGATCAAGGAATCAAAGGATCAAAGGGATGAAACCCACGCCTCTCATTCTGCATTGGCAGAGGTTCTTTACCACTAGCGCCACCTGGGAAGCCCATCCAGTTGCTTAGTGTCTTATCTATCTTGTAGTCTCAGACAAATCAGGCTCAACACATCCAAAGTAGAGATCACCTAGCTCTCAAATTTTCATCCTCTCTCCATTTTCCTTATTTTAACAAATGTCAGTGCTAATTCTCTCTCTCCTTGCCATCTCTATTTTTATTTATTCTGTTACCTCTGCTGATATTATACTTTTGTCCCACATGTCTGACTAGGAAAGCTTACTCATCTTCAAGTTTGAGCATCACCACCTTCATGAAGCATTACCAACCTGGTGCAGTAAAAGTAACTACTGCCTCCTAATCCTTAAAGAGATATCGAGAATAGTGCCTGCAGCACTTACCTGTGAATGAGAAGCAGATTCCAGTATAGGGGAAAGCCTTCAGGCAAGGAAGAACCACAAGAGTTCTGTGTGGCTGGAGTGAAAGGGAGCGTGGCAGGAGAAACAACTGAAGAAGGTGGGGTCCTAATCAAGCAGGGTCTCATAGGTTATGGTAAAGATTTTTGCTTTCTATCCTGACTACAATGGGAAGCAAAACATTTTCCAAGGCTAGAAGTGACAGGATCCAAAAATTAGGTTTTGAAATGATCTCTACAGCTAGGGTGTGAATAGATTTCAAGGAAGCAAGATGATTAAAGAGGCAATCAGTAAGTCATTACAGTAATCCAGCTGAAAATCAATGCTCACTTAGGCAGGGGTGGTGGTAGGAATGATGGAGAAGAGTCAACCTGTCTGACAGAATCTCTTATACAAGCAAACAAATGAGACTATGTTACTTGATTAAACTAATAACGTTTCAGGATGTTTTATGCTCATTACTGGCTGCATCCTGTGACCATCTGGAGATCAGAATGACCAGCCAAGCCCTGTGTCTTTGCACATACACACAAACAACTTTTACAAAATTCATTGGCATGTTCCTCAAAGTTTGCTGTGTTCTTTGAACTCTCGTGACCTTGGGAAAATGCTTTGCCCACAGAAAACTTTTCAGCGACTGGAGCTTGGACTCTTCTTAAAGGTCACATGGACTCTTGTATAGAAAATGCTATTTTGTACATTTCTGTTCCCTTTGTTGGCTCCAGATTCTGCACTTCTCTCACGGGGCAAGCAAAGAATAAAGGGAGGTGAGTGCAGGAAATGGGTTTCAAGGACAAAAGTATCTGGGCTAGCTCTGAATACAAAGCTATGGACCTAGTTGCAAAGATACTTCATTATTAAATCAGTTATACAATGCTCATGCCATAAATATTTATTGAGAACTGATCATGCTCTCAGACCCACGCTAGATGTTAGGGATGACAAAGTAATTGCCCAGGAAGGAACCCATTATCAGCCAACAGATGGACACTTTTTGTCAACAGTACATCAATTTCCATCGTACAAACACAGATAATTTTTTAATATCACATAAGAAATAGAAGTATGGCTTTTTTGACTACCAGCTTTATATAATCAAAGGGAAATGAAAAAATAGGCTATTTTCTAATGGATTTACGTATCTTGCAAATTTGAATAGTCTAAATGCATCTGGATTGGCTATCTTCCCACTATCCCTGTGTCTGCTAATTAGTTATCAGTTTTTCCTTAATCTGTTTCTACAATGGACCTAAAAAGATTTTTCACATTTCTTTTAAAATACAACAATAGTTGTTGTTGTTGTTCAGTTACTCAGTCGTATCCGACTGTTCGTGACCCCATGGACTATAGCACTCCAGGCTTCCCTGTTCTTCACCATCTCCTGGATTTTGCTCAAATTATGTCCATTGAGTCGGTGATGCTATTTAACCATCTCAGCCTCTGTTGCCTCCTTCTCCTCCTGGCGTCAAACTTTCCCCTCATCAAGGTCTTTTCTAATGATTCAGTTTTCACATCAGGTAGCCAAAGTATTGGAGTTCCAGCTTCAGCATCAGTCCTTCCGATGAATATTCAGGGTTGATTTCCTTTAAGAGTGACTGGTTGGATCTCCTTGCAGTCCAAGGGACTCTCAAGAGTCTTCTCCAGCACCACAGTACCATAATAGGAAACGCTGTTGAAGATGACAGCACATCTATGTGGGAATAAATTTCCCTGAGAACACCTTGAAATTTGTTTTTAAAAAAGCTCTCAATGAGAATACAGCTCTCCATTATAAGGAAGGAAAATCACCCTATTTCATTTCACTGTTGAAAAGTATCCGATCTCTGGGGTTTTAGGGATGACTTGAGTTTGTT
The DNA here is from genome assembly GCA_006408675.1 of Madoqua kirkii. Taxonomy (NCBI): domain Eukaryota; kingdom Metazoa; phylum Chordata; class Mammalia; order Artiodactyla; family Bovidae; genus Madoqua; species Madoqua kirkii. The sequence continues at coordinate 13,919 of SJYC01029334.1, read as the reverse complement.
CTCTCTGGAAAACGGTCTTTTCTCATCAGCTAAAATGCTTGCAAGATATTTTCTTAGCTATTTGTACTAAACTGAGACGTGATAGCTGAAGTATACTTTCAGTGTTTAGTAACCTAGGTACAAGTGAACAGCATTTTTATGCTGGGTTTGTCTGTGTATCTTCTCTGTTTCTGATTTTTATGGTTACTGTGAAATCTCAAATAGAATAGAATTCGGCAAGTTTTTAGTCATTGTAACCTCCTCACCAATCTTTGTGTTAATTCATCTTCTTATTCAGCGTATATTTATTATTTATCATGTGCCAGGTGGTGAAACAACATAGTGGTGGCAATAAAGTAATAAGCAAGCTGAAAAGATCCTTACCTGCATAGGCTTGCCCATTGTGGTGGCTGGAAATAGATAGGATAAAAACAGTCAGAAAACATGTAGTGGGATAAGAGCATGGAGAAAAAGTAATCCAAGAAAGGAGATAATAGCACGTTGATTAATAATAGAATGGTAATTATTACAAGAATAATAGAAAGGTGATTATTACAAGAATAAGCCTACCTACCTTGTTACCACAGTGGTTTCACAGACTTGAATATACACTTGTTTATTACTTGTAAATGTCTATAATAGCTAAGATGTCCTATGGGTTCGTATTATATTCAGAACAACTGGTTCTATCTTTTATATATAATCAATCAAATTACATATTGCAATTGTGCTATGATAACAGTAAGGATGAGTTTTTCTTTGTAAATTTCCACTGTGAAACTCAACGTGGTCAAATTATAACATCTTAGAACTTTGTTTTCATTGCTCTGAAGTGAAAGCTGACTTTTGTTGGCTCTACCAAGTGAAGAATATAATTACCTGGCCCCTGCCAATGTGTATTCATTTGCACCCTGCATTTGAGGGACTTTTGGTCTTCTATATCAGGTTTGGCTGAGGTTCTAGGGAAGGCTGTTCTTGCTTGACATCAGGATAACCTGGAGCAGACCAGAGCCAAGGTGCTTGATAAGATATTCATTTAATTACATTACACATCCCTTTTACAAACATACTAGATTGCTCAGAACTTCCCATAATTTAAAATTCCCAGTAGCTGTTTCCTAATTTTCCAAACTCATTGATCTCACAAACGCTGAAAATATTCTTCAAGGACATGACATTTTGGATAATATTTTCCAATTCTAAATCTGACTAGTCATTCTAAACCCAACTTACAAATTTCATTGCCTTCCTACAACTGAAACCACATCCATGTTTCCTTTTCTTTTTTTCCCCCTAAATAATCATATGCTGATCAGTGTTTATTAGCTGACTTTGCAAGGTAAGAAGAACAAGTTTATAGTGTTTTCCATTTCTGTGGCATAACTCTCCCTGTTGGTGGTGGTGTTTAGTTGCTCAGCTATGTCCAACTCTTTGTGGCTCTGGCAACCCCATGGACTGCAGCCCACCAGCCTCCTCTTTCCATGGGATTCTCCAGGCAAGAATACTGGGGTGGGTAGCCACTAGCTTCTCTAGAGAATCTTCTCAACCCATGGGTCAAACCCATTTCTCCTGCATTGGCAGGTGGGTTCTTTACCACTGAGTCACCTGGGAAGCCCCTAACTCCTTCTACCAGGGCTGATATTGAACTATCAGTGTGATGTCGCTGAATGTGGGGTTGGAAAGCACACAATGGTTCGCAAGTCAGTTTGCACCAGTTCTGGCACATTATTGACATGACTTACTACTACTACTACTGCTGCGTCGCTTCAGTCGTGTCCAACTCAGTGCGACCCCATAGGCGGCAGCCCACCAGGTTCCCCCGTCCCTGGGATTCTCCAGGCAAGAACATTAGAGTGAGTTGCCATTTCCTTTTCCAATGCATGAAAGTGAAAAGTGAAAGGGAAGTCGCTCAGTCGTGTCCAACTGTTTGTGACCTCATGAACTGCAGCCCACCAGGCTCCTCCATCCATAGGATTTTCCAGGCAAGAGTACTGGAGTGGGGTGCCATTGCCTTCTCCAAGACGTGACTTACCTCTTTACATTCCACTGAAAGGTACTCAGAATTTGACCTGTGAAAACTTTAACTGTTTCAGGCAGCTTTGGGGATTGTAGTTGAGAAGACTGGGCATAAGATATTTGGATCTGGAATCTAGTTTATAGACAACTGCCCCAGGTACAGTCTTGTTTTGTATCAATAATAATTATTATTAATGAAAATTTTATACCTCAAAAGAAAGAACTATAGATTTATTTAAATTCTGAATTCCTATCCTACAATATATTCTTAATTGATTAAAAATAATATTCTATCCCCCTATACATTGATTAAAAGAACTATTATTCTTCATTGAGAAGTAAAGATCTTATGAAATTTTGTCCTTGGCATCCTCACACAGAAATACTAGCCAGTTCACCGTCAGCTGGCCAGTGCATGATTAACATCAAAAGTATTATAAACATAGGAATATTTAATTATAGTGATGGTTGGTTACTTTCATTGTTGAAGGAGAAGAATGTGTTTTTCTTGACAGTAACTCAAAATGAGCTGTTTTGAAATATTATATGAAGTCCCCAATTATAAGTGTTTTGAAAATTTTGAAAGCTGAGTTTAGAAATAGCAATATTTTAAACTTACAAAATATTACACAATACATTAAGTTCCACTTCATGCTTGTAAATTACACATGATATCATACAAACAAACAAATTTTTTGTCACTGCACCGATAAGCATGATCTTCCTTTTGCAGTCTCTTTCTAGCACCCCATTCCAGTATTCTTGCCTGGAAAATCCCATGGATGGAGGAGCCTAGTAGGCTGCAGTCCATGGGGTCACTAAGAGTTGGACACGACTGAGCGACTTCACTTTCACTTTCTTTCTACATGCCTGAGAGTAGATAGTTGACAATGACCTTTGAACAAGCATCACTGATAGGTAGCATGAAAACATGAGCAAAATATGCATCTAGAATGTTTCAAGTAGTGAGCTGGCAGTGAAGAAACTATTCAGAAAATGTTAGGCAATATCACACTTATTAGAAATATATGTGATATTTTTATTTCAACTGTTAATTACTAGAACTATGAATTGGAAATGGACCAAAACATAGTATTTTTGCTTTACATTATATTTTTAGACACATTAATTCATTTGATAATTTCCATCTACACATGTAAAAATATTCTGAAAATGGAAACATTTTAAAATTTTATCTTATTGGCCTATCACCCCTCCAAAATTTAAATGTTTCTCTAAAATTTTCTCATCAAAATCACCAGTTTAATACTCCTATTGATCTTATCTCAAAGGAAACTGAACTTAATTATAATACTTTTCATTAAAAAAATGTCTGCTCCTAAATGGCAATCCACTCCAGGACTATTGCCTGGAAAATCCCATGGACAGAGGAGCCTGGTAGGCTACAGCCCATGGGGTCGCAAAGAGTCGGACACGCCTGAGCAACTTCACTTTCACTATGATTCTAGAATTTTTATCCCCATTTTACACATGTACACACTGGTGATGTGTGATGAGTGAGAACTCAAGTGCAGATTGTTTTTAACTAAAAATTCAAAGCATTTTATGACACTTGTTGGAAACAACATTTATTTTTGAACCTATTACTGGAGCCTTCCCCCAAATTTTATGGAGATATTATGAAATTTCCTTTGAATGATTTTTCCTTTTACTTTATTAATTGTTGATGATTCAAAGGTTCCCTTCTTACCTTGCATTTTTATGTGTGTGATGTCTAGTAGAATTCTTCCTACCTTGTTCTCCATATATGTCTTAGTTACACTTGGTTTTTTTTTGCATTTTCATGAAAATTATGGACCCCACTTATCAACTTATATACACACACTAGAATTGGAATGAGAGGTGGAAAAGTGTGCTGGAAAGAAGAATAAGGAGAAATATTGAGTGTTTTTATGGGGCATGTTGAGTACAGTGGTCGAGAGATCCACCCCTATGAACTTGGTCTACTTTGCTAAGTTTATCAGACAAAAGAAGGAAAAACAAGCAAACAAACAAACAAACAAAATAGATGCCTTCTTTCCTCTAATAATTCAGCTTTTAATAGACAAAACTGTTTCACTACAAGTAGCTAACTCCACCACAGCGAGGCCTCCAAAGATGGGGGTGATGTTCCTCACCTTTTGAGGTCACTGAAAAAGAAATCAATATTAGAGTTAACAGCAAAGTCCATGCTTAGCACCATAAAATCTCAAGGCTCTGTGGTAGAAGAATGCAGTTGAATAACACTCTCTGGAAAGAAAGGACCAATATATGCTTTGCTTTTCAATTCTTTCTGATGAGACATTAGACTCATAAATGACCAGACTTCCAGAGACTGCCATTTTAGGGACTGTCGATCAGAAGCAGAATTGAGGATCTAAATGTGTGCATGTCTGGACTCAAGACTGCTAAAATTGTTCCAGCTGCCAAACAGAGGAAGTTGACTGTTTTGTCAGCATGCAACAGAGGGGTAAATGAGGGCATCCAGGCTGTGCACACAGCCACAGTTGTCCCTGTACGTTCAGTTCACGCCACAGGTTTCCTTCCCTGCAAGTCAGCTCTCTTTCCCTCCTTTATGCTTAATAACACTCATATGTTTAAATTTGAATGTAAGGTCTTTGTATATTTGTGAATGCATTTAGATGTGGTTTTTTTTTTTAATCTCTTTTTGAGATAAAGCTTGTTAAGGTTAGAGATCATCTCTTCTTCCCTTGTAACTCGCGTGATCTGATTTGAAATAATATGAACCATGGAATAGAGCTATGATACAGAACAAAAAGCTTGCTAATTTCCTCAGCTCTTAGCAGGAGCGGTGGGGGTTGGGGCGGGCAGGGCAGTGCATGGCACACTGTGATCTACTGATTCTAAAGAATCTAGAACTTCAGATTTAATGACTTACTACAAGTGATAGGACCATTCATATAGAAATTCTTATATGAGACCCTTGCCCAGCTCCAACAAAGTTCATCTTTCCCATCAGTAGGACAATTAAGAAAAAGGGAAATAGTAAAGAAATTTGCCTCTCTTGATCTTAACTCTGGATGAGGGTGGGAATTCTTTCTTGACAGTATTTAACCTCAAGTTAGCCCCCAATCTGAATTTGGGTCAGAATTGCTACTCAGTGTTGCTCAAGGTGCCCAGCTTAAAAATTTACATCAAAGTGATCCTAGGTCGGCAATGTTCCCAGGAAGCACTGAGAGAACAAAGTGTATGGTTCTTAAATCCAGGTTTCAAAGAGTTCTCACAGATACATTTCCAAGGGAGCAGGAGCACAACATGAAAAATCTCAAGACATACAACACAAAAGGCCACTCTAAGCAGGAGAAACAAGAAGAAAACAAAATGATATCACCACAGGAGATATCACCACACCAAAACTGCAAAGATGCTAAAATTATAGCTACAGTATATAAGATAATAAGTTGTTTAATGCATTTAAGATAATTATTTTTAAAAGAACTAATAGATTCTAAAAATAAAATATATAATAATTAAAGTTTGAAATTCTACATTCAGTTTAAAGGGTTTATACACATAGCTGAAAGGTGAATTAGCATGCTAGATGATTACTTTAAAGAAATTGTCCAAAAGAAAAAAAATGATGTCCAGAATTGTGCACAGCTGTGTGTACAATTGCTGGTAGAAAATAAGTTTTTAAAATGTAAAGGAAAATACTCTAGGATTGAGAAAAGATACAAATCTTTATATTCAGGAACATAAGGAACCCAAGCAAGATAAATGAAATCCAGACCTAAACTCATAGTTAAATTGCAGAAAAGAACAATTACACCAGGAACAAAAAAGAATGGGAGGTCTAAATAGGACTCTGAAAACCAGATGCATTTAGCAGAACTCAAGAAGCTTCCTACTCTAAAATGACAGTCATCATCAGCTGTGCATGCTCAGTTGTGTCCAGCTCTTGCAACTCCATGGACTATAGCCTGCCAGGGTCCTCTGCCCATGGAATTTTCCAGGCAAGAATACTGGAATGTGTTGCCATTCCCTTCTCCAGGGAATCTTTCCAACCCAGGGATAGAACCAGGGTCTCTTGCATTGGCAGGTGATTTCTTTACTGTCTGAGCTACAAGGGAATCCCCCAAAATGACAGTAGAGAAAGCAAAAAGAGCAACCGAGTATATATCCCTCAAAGTTACTAGTATTCCCAGCATTGCTAAGATCTCATCATTTTGGACGTGGGAGTCAAGTTGGGCCTAAAAAAGAAGGACCTAGACACCCAGAGCCTTGCAGCCAGGGGACTACTGTCTTCTTGCTCTAGCAGAACTCTGGAGGTTTATTCCCTAGAGAGACTAGAACAGTGTTTATCTTGACTGGAGGGCTCAGGGCACAGCTGAGGACAGAACTAGCTACCACCCTGAAAACAGAAGGATTAAATGAAATGTTTACAAACTGGCTGCTGAGATACCATCAGCCTCCTGACTCTGAAACATTAGCAGTCAGTTTTCTCTCACTTAAAAAAAAAAAAAAACCAATAGGCAAGATGACAGGGATTCCCTAATAAAATGGTTTAGACAAAACATCTTAAAATAAGCTTGCAGTCAATAAGCCCCAGACATGAAAGTGGAAGTCTGAACATATTGTTAATGCCCCATCCTTAAATGAGAGCGAGAGGCCAAGGATCACTATGAGATACTGAAGAATATAAGAGTCCCCCAAGCCAAGAAATAGACAAGAGCATTTCCAAGAAAACAGAGACCACACAAAGAGGAGGAAAATATTTTACAGTTGTTAAAAAGATAGATGAATAAGATGGTGTAGCCATAAAGGAACCTGAGTCTTTAGTAAAAGAACAGATGAGGAAAAGGAACTGTATAAGAAAAACCACCCTTTTTTTCCTCTCCTGTGTCTCTCCTTTACTACTCACAGAGAATACTTCACTTTTGATGTTCTGATCACCAAACATGAGGAGGTTTTCCTCGACATCGTGCAACTCTCCATGACTTCAACTGTGTGTCCTATGGTTTAACTTCATACTGCCTGGAGATAGTGTCAGATGCCACAGGTTAAAAATTCAGTTCCGCAAGATTGCCCCCACCCCTCTTCAGCTGTCAATCACAAGTAGTAGGTCCCTAGGTTACTTCTGTCCAGTTTGGCTACAACATAGAAGTTCCCATGATCCCCTTTTCAGGCTTGATTATTTCACTAGAGCAGCTCACAGAGCTCAGGGGAACACTTCCTTCTGTTTACCATATATGAAAGGATATGATAAAGGATCCAGATGGACAGCCGTATGAAGAGGTACACAGGGGAGGGCTGAGAGGGTCTGAGAGTGGGATCATCTGTCCTCGTGGAGTTGGGGTACACTACCCTCCCGGTGTGGATGTGTTCACCAACTTGGAAGTTCGCTGAACCCGTTCTACTGGGATTTCTATGGAGGCTTCTTTACATGAAAGTGTAAGTGATGTCGCTCAGTTGTGTCCAACTCTTTGTGACCCCATGGACTGTACCTGCCAGGCTCTTCCATCCATGGGATTTTTCAGGCAAGAATACTGGAGTGGGTTGCCATTTCCTTCTCCAGGGGATCTTCCCAACCCAGGTCTCCTGCATTGCATGCAGACTCTTCACCATCTGAGCCACAAGAGAAGCTCTTCTTTACATAGGTAAGGTGAAGTCGCTCAGTCGTGTCCGACTCTTTGCGACCCTGTGGACTGTAACCTATGAGGCTTCTCCATCCATGGGATTCTCCAGGCAAGAATACTGGAGTGGATTGCCATTCCCTTCCCCAAGGGATCTTCCCAACCCAGGTATCGAAGCCGGGTCTCCCACATTAGAGGCAGAGGCTTTAACCTTTGAGCCACCAGGGAAGCCCATAGGCATGATCAATTAACTCCATTTTCAGCCTCTTTGCCCCCTCTGGAGAAGTAAGGGGAGAGGGCTGAAAGCTCTAAGCTTCCAATCATGGCTTTGTCTTTCCCAGTGTCACCACATAGAACAAAACACGCTCTTAGAGCTTTAATCATTTAGGAAATTGCAAGGGTTCTAGGAGTTCTGTGCCAGGAACAAGGGGCAAAGACTAATATATATATATGTATTTCTTTTATCTCATAGGAGCCACTGGAAATCATAGACATGATAGAAATTAGAAGGACTTAAAGATAGAATTAAGACAATGAATGTCCCAGAAAGCACAGCAAAAAGGCAAAGCAATTTATTTAAAAAGGAGAGAAAATTGTTAAAAAGTTAGAACACCAGCCAATCACACTCAAAGTTCAAATTAAGAATAGATAATCATCAGAAAAGTAATCCAATAACATTTTATAGAGCAGGAGTTCATGAATTTTCAGAGTGAAAGGGCTCACTGAGTGCTCAGCACATGGATAAAAATAAACTCACGCGGAGACACGGTTGTGAAATTTCAAAGCACTGCAGACAACGAGCTTCCGCAGAGGGTGCAAAGCAGGTTGCGAAGGATAAAGAATCACAGTGGCATCAGGTGTCTGAAAAGCAACGCTGGAAGCCTGAAGGTAGTGAAACAGTGCCTTCAAAATCCTGAGGTAAAATTTTTTCCAACCTAGAATTCTATACTCTGTCAAACTAGCAACGTTGGGAAGGGAAACACAGGGGTTTCTAAGACAGGAGTAATGTTTTATCTTTTAGGCTTGCTGGAGAGTACATGTTACTCTTTAAGTCATACAGGTGAATTCTATATACTATTTAAACTAATCTAGCACATTGTCAAAAGGAATAATTTTTTAAAATTAGCAACTAATGTTAATGTTAGAACAAAATGGTAGAATTCGATGGAGTCAGATGCTAGGTCCATGGATGTTGGTTATGTTATTCTCTGTACTTTCTTGTATATTTAGTATATATTATGATAAAATAGATTTTTTATTTAATTAAAGAATAAAGGTTTGGAGGAGAGATGATATGGAAAAAGAGAGAATGAGTAATAGCTCACTACAAGAACATTCTCTCTGTCCAAAATTATAAAAAGACTTCCTCATAGTGGGCTCTGATCCTTATTACCTTATCTTTGTCATTTTTATTTTATCTGCTGAGGACTTTATGAATCCCAAGCAAATGGATTCAGTGAATAGTCTCTTCCATGTACAAACCACAGCATAATCCTATCTGTCAACTTAAAGATCTCTTGGCTTTTTACATATGCCATTCAGGTTGCATGTTGATGCCTTTCTTCTTCTGATATTCTACACTAGAAACAGGAAGGCTGTCATAATCCATCCAGTGCTGTTATTTTGTTCTTAGAATTGACTACCTTGTATGGATGAGCTGGGCTCTAACCACTTGGTAGTACGTTTCTATCTTCTTTTCCAGTATCCTCATCAGTATATCGATAATAGTGTCTGGTTTATAGAGGTTTTCTGAGGATTAATGTTAGCTATTATTTATTATCATTATTTGCAAATGGCAGAGTTGTATTGTCATTTTTAAAAGTGGGCATCATAGTCCTCTAATACTGTTAAATAAATGCATAATGAACATTTTTACTTGCAAGGCTAGATATAAACATAGTCACATTGCAGAGAGACAATAAAGTTATCCTAAAATGAATATAAATATGACAACACTAAAGATCAGTGTTGGAGAAGGTGATGGCACCCCACTCCAGTACTCTTGCCTGGAAAATCCCATGGATCAGTGTATGACAGTACTAAAAAGGTCTCAGAAATACAGAGCTGTTCATTCGTTTTGAAAGAATTTTGTTGGCATGGAGTTTTGAGTTTCCCCCCCAATGAACACTCTCAACTCTTCTTGCAGTGCAAGGTAGTTGAAGGACATCCAAGAACTTTTGGTTTGCTAAAAAATACATTACCAAAAAGGACCAAATGAATGAAGATGGCCTTGTCTCCTTGGAAACCAGTTCAGTTCAGTTCAGTTGCTCAGTTGTGTCTGACTCTTTGTGATCCCATGGACTGCAGCACACCAGGCTTTCCTGTCCATCACCAGCTCCCGGAGTTTGCTCAAACTCATGTCCACTGAGTTGGTGAATCCATCCTACCATCTCATCACCATCATCCCCTTCTCCTCCCACCTTTAATCTTTCCCAGTATCAGGGTCTTTTTCAATGAGTCAGTTCTTTTTCAATGAGTCAGGTCTTTTTCTGACAATGAGTCAGGTCTTTTTCAATGAGTCAGTTCTTCCATCAGGTGGCCAAAGTATTGTAGCTTCAGCTTCAGCATCAGTCCTTCCAGTGAATATTAAGGATTATTTACTTTATGATTGACTGGCTTGATTTCCTTGCAGTCCAAACCAAAATCATAATTATTTCTACCAAACAAGTACTGTTTGGCTGAAGTCTTAAAAAAGTAGGGTAGCTTAAATACTAAATATCCTACCCAGTGGTTGCTCATAACAGGTTGAAAAGATCACAAGACTGATCAAAAATAATACTAAATACAGCATTTAAAAGATCAAGTACACTTCATACAAACACATGGGTAGTATTAAAACTTGTCATGAGTTCATGTTGTCTTAATTTTAACTTATAATTTCTGCCCTTTGACTATCAGTAAAGCATTCCCAAATTAACTCTAAAATTATAATGTTGTTTAAACTTGAAAACTTATATAGTATATCAACCTGAAGGCATCAGTTATAGAGTTCAACATGAGTGAATTTTGGTGCTAAATCTGGAATAATTTGGTTATGGTCCTGATTACATCAGAGGAAAAGATTAAATGAACTCTATCCTTTCTAACCTGTGCATAGGAATTATTTGAGTTTGAGCTATACTGTAGTTAAAGATGCAAACACAAAATGAATTAAAAAAATTTCCAAGCCTATTATCATTTTTTTGTCTGCCCAGATTTCACTCATTCTCAGTCTATAAGACTCAGATAAAACTGACGCCACCCAGGCCTAAGTCATGACTCAAGAGAACAAAAAGAATAACACATCCTCTTGGGCAAGAGGTTGTTTCCCTCACTGGAGCTATTGAGAAGATTCTCTTTATCTGCTGAAGTTTCTAAGCCATAAGGATGTAAGTTCAGAGCTGCGTGTGTGTGTGTGTGTGTGTGTGTGTGTGTGTGTGTATGTGTGTACGCGCACGTGCGCGCTCCGCACCCGACCCTCTGCACCTCCATGGACTGTATGGCCGGCCAGGCTCCTCTCTCCAAGGAATTTTCCAGGCAAGAATACTGGAGAGGGTTGCCCTTTCCTACTCTAGGTAATCTTCCTGACCCAGGGATCAAACCTGCGTCTCTTTCATCTCCTACTTTGGCGGGCGGATTCTTTACCACTGCACCACCTGGGAAAACCTCAGAGCTGCCTCCTGGGATTGCCTGCCTTAGAATGAAGGTAACTCTGAATAAAACAGAGCAGATCAAAGGAGTGATGTAATTTTTAAAAAATTTTTATTGGAGTACAGTTGCTTTATGTTAGTTTCTACTATACAGCAAAGTGTACACATATGTATAGATACAACTCCTGTTTTTTTGGATTTCCTTTCCATTTAGGTCACCACAAAGCACTGTGTAGACTTTCCCGTCCTATACAGTAAGTTCCTATTAGTTACCAATAGTGTATACCTGTCAATAGTGTATCAATAGTGTATATGTGTCAATCCCAATCTCCCAACATTTGAATCTCTGTATCTGAAATAGATCAAACCACAAACTTCTAATTTCACAAATGAAGAAACAAGACAAAGACCAACTCTAAGGGAAACAAAAGATTATGAAGGAGAGAAGAAAAAAATTATAAAATGCTACAGGGATCTGCTGTGAATGACTTTAACGTACTCATACACTTTCACTTTTCACTTTCATACATTGGAGAAGGAAACAGCAACCCACTCCAGTATTCTTGCCTGGAGAATCCCAGGGATGGAGGAGCCTGGTGGGCTGCCGTCTGTGGGGTCATACAGAGTCGGACACAACTGAAGTGACTTAGCAGCAGCAGCAGCAATAATGTAAATAATGAATATTGCAATATAATTATATTAGTTGGATGCAAGAATGAGAAGAAAGACAGAAATGAACAGGATAATGGTGAAACAATACTAAACCCACCACATGAGGATGTCAATTGATAATACTTAAAGCTACTAAATTAAGAAGCAGCAGTATGAGCACATGATTCTGAAATATGGCAAAAAATATATAGAGAGTGGAAGATTTAGAAATCCTTATTGTGTGTACTTGGTAGTCTTTTTTTAATATAAGTATTTATTTATTTGGCTGCACTGGGTCTTAGTTGCCGCTGCCAGAATCTTCACTGTGTCATGCGGGATCTTTCATTGAGGTACACCGATTCTCTAGCTGTGGTGTGCAGACTCACTAGTTGCCGTGTACAGGCTCTAAATCAAGCAGGCTTCAGTAGTTGCAGCAAGGAGGGTTATCTGCCCATGGCATATGGGACCTTACTTCACTGACCAGGGATCAAACCCGTGTCCCCTGCGTTGCAGGGTGGATTCTTAAACACTGGACCCCCAGGGCACTCTCAGTAGTCCATTTTAATGGGAGCATTCAGATCTTTCAGTTCTTCAAAATGTTCATGATTTCCCTATTTGATTATTTTCTTCCATCCATTTTCTCTTATCTCTTATTTCTTAAATTCCTGTTATTCAGATGATAGACCTCCTAGATGGTCCACAGTCCTCTGATTCCAAAACCTTTCCTTCCTTCTTCCCTCTCATTGTCTTTTTGCTCTGCTTTCAAAGAGATGTCCTCAACTTATCTCTATCTTTCAATCCTTTTTTTTAAAATTTATACTCTCATAATTTGAATTTTTATGAGCTCTTTTTTGTTCTCCTCATAGATGATAGACAGACAGTCACCCTGTTCCAACTTGACGGCTACTGCACTCTCTCGTGTCAATCTGGGATACAAAAGACAGTGGTTTTATTTCCTTCCCTTGCCTGCATTCATCTCTTCAGTGCTGCTTTTGTCTGATTGTTTCCATCTTTGTCTTTCACACAGAGGCTCCCCTTAGATGCTGAATGAGTTTTGGTTTTCTAAGAGTCCAGGGACTAGAAGGCTGAGGGCAAGCTCTGAGCGCCTCTGGGTGCGGTGTGCTGAGGTGAGCTTTGCTTTTGGTGGGTGGTCTGGGTAGCCCGTGTCATTGAAGGAACTCTGCTATCAGGATATTGAAACTGGTCAGATTCCCCAAAGATGATTTTTCCATTCCTAGGCCTGGGAGGTAGAGGTTTGGAAGCTAGTGTTCTAGGAGCCAAGGGTGAGAAGATAAGATGGTTGTTCTTAGAGTTTCATATCTTAACATTCACTTAATTCTACTGTTTGAAGCACGGTACCAGTAGTTTGGGTTTTGCCTAGTGTTGTCCTTTTCAAAAACCCTCTTTAGAATAAACTTGCAATCTTCTCTACTGATTGGGGAGGCACAGGTTGCCCATTCTAGAGAGCAGGGAGGAAGCTCTGTGACAGAGAAGTGTCCAGATGCATCCCACAGACACTCAACTCTTTCTCTTGTTTATAGCCCCGCAATTAACACATTTCAAAAGCACCTAATGTCAACAATTTTGAGCCCTGGGGAATTCTGAAATGTACATTAATTGCTTCTTGACTTTCTAAATTTTAATAGGCAGTTAACCACTTACCAGTCTGCTTCTCAGTTCCTAGAATTTTCTTGTATTAACTCCTCTTCTATCTTCTTTGTCCTTATGGATTAGTTCTTCTTTTTAAATCACTGTCATTTTGATGATATTATAACAGGAAGCAAACACAAGAACGTATATTTGGTCCTTTATCTAGAAGTCTAAACTCAATTTTTCATTATTTTAACTATTACAGCAAGCATCCTAAAGCTATAGGTATTAGGTTTATATAAAATATCCAAAGGTAAATAGCATTTAAATGGTTTAGATTTAAGCAAACCATGGACACTATTTGGTCTCACAAATTTTATTGAATATTTTTGGCCTTTACAACAGTTCGTGCATTTCTTTTACTGACTCAGAAAAAGTTCCCTTCTAATTTTCTAGATCC
>SJYC01029333.1:0-23803 GCA_006408675.1 Madoqua kirkii | reverse complement strand
CGATTTATTCTGTACATAATTTCCTCTATATTTTGAATTCAATAGATTGTTTCACTAACAGAAGATAATATTTTAAAATCTATTTTCATCAAAATACTTGTATGTATATATATTTACATATACATCTATATTTCTTATAGGGTTTCCCTGGTGGCTCAGAGGTTAAAGTGTCTGCCTGCAATGCAGGAGACCTGGGTTTGACTATTTTCATCAAAATACTTGTATGTATATATATTTACATATACATCTATATTTCTTATGGCATATAAACAATTAGCAAGCTCTTAAAACTGTATTTTCCCTTCATTCCCCATTCTATTTTTAATGATAAAAACAAAAATAACATTAATTATTTATTTTGACAACAGCATATTGGAAAGCACAGCTACCAGGTACATCTTAGTATAAATTCAACTTCACAGAACTTATGGGATTATCTCTGGTGGATGTTAAGCATCTGGATATCAAATACAGATTAATGTTTTTGTGTTTCTTTCCATGTCTAGCACAGTGAATTGTACCTCAAACTTGCACAATAAATAATTATTGAAGTGCAACTGATATTCAGTATAGTGACCATGAGTTAGGATTACATATGACAAATCAAAATTTTACCAGTCTCTAGGTAATTTTTACCAAAAATTTTGTACCAAAAATGGTTATTATTATTTTTTTTCTTTCTAAAGAACACCAAGAGGAAACAGTTTGGACTATGTAGTGATTAGGTGAGATGACTGAGCAGAATGTCCAACAAGATTGTATACTTAGTCAGATTTTTATTTTTAAGCTGTTTTTCTAAAATTTAATTGCTTAGTTTAAATGCTTGCCTCTTTGATGCTCTCAGAATCTGTTTGTAAAGACGCTGGCGTGCTTGGTGCACTTCGCACATCATCTCGTGTGTTCCTTGTCAGCACCAGGAAGCAGAGCCAGTATAATTTTTTCTTTTCTGAGAGTGAAAAAGTGCACAGAGGTCACCTGGCCGCTCAGGACTTCTTCACACTGAGATGCTTCAAATAGGTCTACAGAATCTTTACTCACTGGATAAAATAAGGACCTCATTTCAAGGAAACATTTTCAAAACGGTTTATTTACTCCATGGTATTGTCCAAAAGAGTCCTGTGATTCTGACAAAATTTGGTTCTCTAAAGAAGGCTATCAGTCAGTTCAGTCGCTCAGTCATGTCCCACTCTGCGACCCCATGGACTGCAAGAAGGATATCAAGAAAGACGTAAAGTTTTTATCTATGAATCTGAAGCAAAATTATCACTAAGAACTAGATTATAAATCCTTACAAGGTAAAGACTATTCATTTTATCTCTCATATTTCTTCATCACCCTAAACCACTGATGGACATAAAATAGATGTTCAATGCCCTTGTTGGCTGACTAATTAACAGCAGTTTCTGAATGGCCTTATCTTTTCCAATTTTAAATGAACTCTATTGAAATTTACTGCCTGGGCAATGTCAATTTGTTACTTCATTGAGGAAGAGCTATAATTCACATTTCTACTGGTTGGCTAAGTCTTCCAAAGTTGTTTAGCAAAATGAACTTGGAGTTCAATCAGCTGAAAGGTTAGAAAAGTCAGTAAGAGTCTTTGTTTATTATTTCATTTATTATTTTTTTTATTCTGCTATTCTGATGTTCCAGAATTAAATGAACCCCAATTTTGCTTGTATTTAGAGGCCTGTATTTTATTTGGAAAAGGAGATCCTTCCTATTAACAACTTACTACACTCTCAATATATACCAGTATAAAATGTGCATTTGTACTCTCTCCATCAGCAAACAGCACACTTCTTTGCCAAAAGAACAGCTCAAAATCTGGGATATCTGATTCAGGGCCTCACTGATCTTCAAATCTAAAATTATTTAATCATTTCTGGTACTCATTCTACTGTTCATGTAACTTTTAGCCGATTGCACCACATTGAAATAATTATACCTCTGTCTGTGAAATAGAAATACCACCTCATGAATAGTTTCAAGGAATAATAAAGAAAATGCATTTTAATACTAAAGTACATGTGTGTGTATAAATGTAAGGAGTCATGGTTGATTTTAAAAAAAAGATCAGGTATCAAACTATATGTGACAAATTATTAGATATTATAAAGAAGGTTGAAATTTCAGCCTTAGAAAGAAATATGCTCCTTTAATTTTTCCCAAAATTAGGTAAAAAGCTTTCTTTATAAAATTTTAAGCTATTTAGTCTTAACTATTTAATAAAATGTTTACATCATATTAAGTCAACAGTAAGAATCTTGTCAGCGATCTTTGCTTTGGTAAACAAGGCTTCCAGAATTACTGAACAATCTACTTATACTTAATCTTTCCAAATACACACAGCTGTTGTGTTTAAGAGTGACAAGTTACCATTATGGCCTAATTACTGGTGCCAGCTCTAGACATATGCAAATTATTTATAACAGAATAAAATTGCCTTGGTACAGATAAATTCTACAGCTCTCTCTTTTTAAATTTTTATTTTTTATTTTAGGAAAAATGTATGCTCAGCATCAGAGAAGTAAAAATTACAGTTTCTAACTCTGCTTTGTTTAAATGTGTTTGCAAATATTCCTTCTGTATGGATTTCTAAACATCCCCTTCATTCCCCTGCAATGCACACACATTTGGACAGATTTTGCCATTGCAAAATAAATCTACACAATTATAGTAGCACTAGATATTTCAAAATACTTAGGGGAACTGATACAGATAATAGTTTTCCTAGAAATTGGCTTGTACAAAGTCTTTATACTTCACTGATCTATCATTTGGTTTGTTGTTGTTCAGTTGCTCAGTTGTGTCTGAGTCTTTGTGATCTCATGGACTGCAACACACCAGGCTTTCCTGTCCTTCACTGTCTCCTGGAGTTTGCTCAAACTCATGTCCATTGAGTCAGTGATGCCATCCAGCCATCTCATCCTCTGTCACCCCCTTCTCCTCCTGCCCTCAGACTTCCCAGGCATCAAGGTCTTTTCTAATGAGTCAGTTCTTCCCATCAGGTGGCCAAAATATTGGAGCTTCAGCATCAGTCCTTCCAGTGAATATCCAGGGTTGATTTTCTTTAGAACTGACTGGTTTGATCTTCTTGCTGTCCAAGTGACTGTTTCCAGCATCAGAGTTCAAAAGCATCAATTCTTCAGTGCTCAGCCTTTTTTATGGTTCAGATCTAACATGACTACTGGAAAAGCCATAGATTTGACTATAGGGACCTTTGTCAGCAAGCTGATGTCTCTGGCTGTCTGTCATAGCTTTTATTCCAAGAAGCATCTTTTAATTTCATGGCTGCAGTCATCGTCCACAGTGATTTTGGAGACCAAGAAGAGAAATCTGTCACTGTTCCCATTTTTTCCCCCATCTATTTGCCATGAAGTGATGGGACTGTATGGTATAATCTTTGTTTTTTGAATGTTAAGTTTTAAGCCAACTTTTCCACTCTTCTCTTTCACCTTCATCAAGAAGCTCTTTAGTTCCTCTTCACTTTCTGCCATTAGGGTGGTATCATCTGCATATCTGAGGTTATTGATATTTCTCCCAGCAATCTTGATTCCAGCTTGTGCTTCAACCAGCCCGGCATTTTGCATGATGTACCCTGCATATAAGTTAAATAAGCAGGGTGACAATATGCAGTCTTGACATATTCCTTTCCCAATTTTGAACAACCAGTCCATTGTTGGATCTTACTAAATGTGGTAACATCATATAGAATCTTCTTATAATTATCTAGTGAGGTTTCTGGACATATGTCATAGGTATTAAAGGTATTGATATTTAATATCCATCATTAAAGTAGACAGAAAAAATAGCCCTGAGGAGGAGTCAGCAATGATCAAAAGTATTATCTGCACTACAGTTTGAATCAGTAGACTCTGATCCTAGTCTCTGATTCATTAGATTTGATCCAAAGGGTCATATATTTACCTTGACTTTTAATTTATCACCTATAGAATGTTAAGACTAATTGCTGCTCATCTTATATTTTATAGGATTGCTATGATTTTCATTTTACTCTCTTATTAGTTATTTTCCAAACTTTGAGTGAAGTATTTTTATATACTCAGGATTCTAAAGCATTGACAAATCAACATGTAATCTGTATATTTTTTCATAACACAGAATTTTACTTTAGGTAGACACCATGAGATATTTAGATTGAAAATATTTGGGGTGATTAACATAGTTTGGATTTGCCAGTGACCATGACTTTCAACTTTGTTTCTGACAGTTTTTAAGGATATAAACTGTGTGATTGTTTTCTCTCTTTTTCTTCTTGAAACAGATTTCCCCCTATACTTAGAGGAAGTGTAAGCTTGGAATTAAATCAATGAGTTTGACTCCTCTTTACAGAACACTTTCAATCCATTAGTTACATTGTTAGCTCTGCCTTCAGAACATGCCCAGAATCCCACCACTTCTCTTCAGCCTCACTGTTAACATTCTGGTCCAGTCTCCCATCTGGGCAGTTGTAATAACCTCCTAACTGATGTAGGCTTCCCTCGTAGTTCAATCGGTAAACAGTCTGCCTGCAATGCAGGAGACCCAGGTTCGATTCCTGGATCGGGAAGATCCCCTGGAGAAGGAAATGGCAACCCACTCCAGTATTCTTGCCTGGAGAATCCCATGGACAGAGGAGCCTAGCAGTGCTACAGTCTATGGGGTCACAAGAGTCGGACAGGACTGAGCGACTAAGCACACCCAACTGATATACCTACATCAAGTCTTGCCTCCGATAGTTTATGTCCCATATTAGAGTGATTTCTCCTAAAATATGACACACTGTCTCCTCTTAATGTTCAAAATCCTCTGATAATTTCCGACTTCATTCTTTCCAAAGTTCATTAGCCTAAAAACTCTACGTGAGCTGGACTTTATACTTTTCTGACCTCATTTCCTATTTACCTCTCTCACTTCATTGCAGCCCACTAGGTCTCCTTGATATTCCTCAAACACATCAAGTTCTTTTGCACATGATGTTCTCTTTGTCTTCTGAATAGTGTTCCCTGAGATATTTTCATGGTATTCTCCTTCACTTCCTTCAGGTCTTTGCTCAAATGCCTAGCAAGCTTTTTCTGACCTTCTTCTACAAATAACCATGTATTTTTTTATATACAGATGTCTATAGCGGCTTTACTCACGACATCTGTCAAATGGATATAACCCAAATGTCCCTCAGCAGGTGAGTGGATAAACAAATGGTGGCATATCCATAAAATGGAATACTACTCAGAGGGGAAAAGAAAGAACAAGTTATAGACTCATGCAACAACACTGACGGATCTCCACTAAGTTTATGCTAAGTGAAAAACCAGACCCAAATGAATACATGCTGTTTGTAGGAAATCATGCCAAAAGCAATACTAATCTATCATGTTAGAATGCAGAGCAATTGCCTGAGACTTGGCGTAGAGGTAGGGCTGACTGACTGAAAAGTGCTTTAGCAAGACTTTGAGTGGGGAGATGCTTTTATCTTGTAGCTATGGTTTGAGTGCCTATGTGCTCAGTAGTGTCCAGCTCTTTGCAACCCCATGGACTGTAGCCCATTAGGCTCCTCTGTCCATGGGATTCTCCAGGCAAGAATACTAGAGTCCATTTCCTCCTCCAGGGGATCTTTCTGACCCAGGGATCAAACCCATGACTCCTATGTCTCCAGCATTGCAGGCAGAGTCTTGATCACTGAATCACCAGGGAAGCCCAGTGATGGCTTACTCAAGTATATATATGTTTGTCAAGACTGTACAGTTAGAAGGGGTGCATTTTATTATATGTAAACCCTAACTCAATACAGGGTCTATTTTTTAAAGGAGGCTTCATAAGAGAAAGAATTTCATCTATGGCTGAAAACAGTGTTTTTAATTATATATCTTAAGAGAGGAGAATCTGAGGGTACATCACTGAAAGTTTTGATTCACTTTTTCAAATACAATTCCCTTGTGTGTTACAACCTAAAATGGCTGGTAAAAGCACCTGGTTAGCATGATAAGAAAGGTGAAGAAGTCACCACGAAATCATAGCTGTGATTCCTATTAAGCCTCTGAGCTGGTACTGAAGCTCTGATCCTTAAGAACATGAAAAGCAGTGTCCCGGAGATGCAATGTCACGAAGAATAAAATCCAAAAGGCTGGGGAGGTGGTGAAAGAGGGGTAGTGCTAATACCAACCTAGCTCCTTTGCTGGGAACTCTTGTTATCTTGTTCTGTATTTATCTAGTGCCTGCCATATTTAGAAAAGATTAAATCAAAACTGTGAAATTAAAACATGATGAGTGACAGCTGTGAGAGACGACAGCTGTGGCATGAGACTTTCATCATGTCAGGCCCGAGACCTGTGTTTCGGGTCACTGCTTTCCACTGGCACCAATCCTGAAGGACAAGAATTGTCTTTCTATTGGCTATTTACTAGCCCACCTGTTGCTTCCACGTGGTAAAAGATTAACAGGGTTTCGATGGGAAGGGAGCCATTTCAGAGGTCTGGGTTGAATAGGGTCTTCACAGAGCACTTACCCTCAGAAGGTAAAGCAAAATGTTATCTCATGTTATCAGCAATAATAATCAAATGTGATCTATTCCCATTCTAGGTAGAGAAAACCTTTCAGATCACAGCACACACTTCAAATGTGCATCCACAGGGTTGAACAAATATCTATACTTTTTTCAGTTACGTGAAAAATATATTTTTAAAAATAGATATACGTCATATATAGTCAAATAAATCTAAAGTAATTATACAATTCAAGGCACAAATGGACTATACCTTATTTTTTCCTCTTGATAAATGCATAATTTCATAGTAATGAAGCCATCCTCTCCTACAAAATAATTATTGGTTAAATATTAATAGTTGGATAAACCAACTATGGTACATCCATACAATGGAATATTATCGCAATAAAAAGGAACAAACTAATGATACTGTAAGAAAATAGTAAACCTTAAGTGCATTGTACTAAAGGAAAGAAGCCAAGTTCAAAGGCTACATACTGTGTGATGATATTTACATGGCCTTCTGGAAGAGGAAAAACTGTATGTAGAGAAAACAGATCAGTGGTTACCAGAGGCTAGAGGGAAGGTAGGACTTGATTTTAAATGAGCTTGAGGGGACTTTGAGGAATAACAGAATTGTTCTGTTTTGATTGTGATGGTGGCTGTGTGTCTGTATGCATCCATCACATCTCACAGAAATATGCACTAAAAAGGCTAAAAATTACTGCATATAAATTATACCTTAATATTTAAAAAGAGAAAAAAATGAATATTTTCATAGAACTATTTTCACCAAAATGTGTTTTAATATGAAGGAGCTATTGATGGTCATTGTAGGGTATTACAGATCTAAAAATCCTCATTAGATTTTCAGTGTACAAAATGAGTCACCAGGCTGTCCTATTAATAGAAATTGAACTGTGTGAATAGCAATATTTTAGTAAGGATATAAGACTTATAAAGAGCTGTGGATACTGTTGTGGGTTGTGGTTGCTTTCTTCCCCCCCTTTATATCTGCGTTCAGATGTAGTAAGTATAAGAGGTACTATATGTTAAATTTTGCTCCTTTGCATTTTGTGAAATTGGGACACTTGATTAAAAGGGAACTGGGAACTTTCCACCAGGAGATCACTCACATTTAGCTTTGGAATTCCCTTGTGGTGCAAATGGTAAAGTATCTGTGTACAATGAATGCTCTATATATGTTTTAAATTTACCTTTGTTAAGTTGTTTAAAGTGAGTAGATTGAGCTTTTTGTGCATATAAATACTAGTTCTCCAGCCTCCACATCCACTATGCAACAACTAATACAAGCATGGGAGAGAGATGGGTGAGAGTAAAAAATAAGGATTCTGAGAAGTTGTGTACCTCATTTAAATTAAGTTTTATCAGTAGAACTCAAAAAGACACACATTAGTGTTGACCAATATGAAGGCTTTAGGCTAATCTTTGCTTGCAAAGAACACATTTAATCTGGCATAACAGAGACACTGTTTCTATTTTGTCGATTAACCTGCTGGTAAACGGCTCTAATTAGAAACTTTGGAGTACTCTTCTTTAATATCTTTAATACTGCAAGTATCATGAAAACCACAATGAGCCATTGGAGGCAACATAAAGAAGATTATTGGTGTCTAGGAGTCGCATAACGAGAGTGATTCTTTCTTTTGTACCCCTTGGCAATTTGGATGATTCAGAAGGGAAGAATGACTCAGCTTGAAACACAGGGCAATAGTGATAGCTGAAAAAAAATCAGTTGAAGAAAGCTGAAAAGAACTTCATTACATTTCAAGAGTACATATTTTTTTAAGCATGTGTTTTATCCTTAGTCACATATTTGCTATTACCCATACTTCTTTTGTTTAAAGAGTTTTACTCTTTACTTTTATTTGTGTATTTTTGGCTGTGCTGGGATTTTGTTACTTTGTGTATGGGCTTTCTCTAGTTGCAGTGAGCTGGGGCTACTTTTCATTGCTGTGCAAGGGCTGCTTTTGTTGCGGAGCACAGGTTCCAGAGCATGGGCTCAGTAGCTACGGTGCATGGGTTCAGTAGTTGTGGAGCGTGGGCTCAGTAGCTACGGTGCATGGGTTCAGTAGTTGTGGAGCGTGGGCTCAGTAGCTGTGGTGCGTGGGCTCAGTAGTTGTGGAGCGTGGGCTCAGTAGTTGTGGAGCGTGGGCTCAGTAGTTGTGGAGCATGGGCTCAGTAGTTGTGGTGCGTGGGCTCAGTAGTTGTGGAGCGTGGGTTCAGTAGTTGTGGAGTGTGGGCTCAGTAGCTGTGGAGCGTGGGCTCAGTAGCTGTGGTGTGTGGGTTCAGTAGTTGTGGAGCGTGGGTTCAGTAGTTGTGGAGCGTGGGCTCAGTAGTTGTGGAGCGTGGGCTCAGTAGTTGTGGAGCGTGGGTTCAGTAGCTGTGGTGTGTGGGCTCAGTAGTTGTGGAGCGTGGGCTCAGTAGTTGTGGAGCGTGGGCTCAGTAGTTGTGGAGCGTGGGCTCAGTAGTTGTGGAGCGTGGGCTCAGTAGTTGTGGAGCGTGGGTTCAGTAGTTGTGGAGCGTGGGCTTAATAGTTGTGGTGCATGGGTTCAGTAGCTGTGGTGCATGGGCTCAGTAGCTGTGGTACGTGGGCTCAGTAGCTGTGGTGCATGGGCTCAGTAGTTGTGGAGCGTGGGCTTAGTTGTGCTCTGTGGCATGTGGAATCTTCCCAGACCAGGGATTAAACGCATATCCCCCTGCACTGGCCAGTGGATTCCTTTCCACTGTACCACCAGGGAAGTCCTCAGGAGTACATATTTTGTTCACTGTGAATGCAAACTACTATTTCAAGTTGTCCTTGCAGGGTGGGTGTAGGCAATATGTGTCCTCCCCATCAATATTTTCCTAGTAGTTCCGTTCCTTTGGCTGAAAGCAATAGAAACCAACAGGGCCTAACTCATGGCCCCATAAAAAATAATTAATAATAAATTATAATAAGATAGTAGAAAATAATGATCTAAAAAGAATAAGTTAAAAATAAACACTGAAATCTTACATTTTTAAGTAAATTAGTATTTGGAAAGATACTGGGTGGCTCTTAGGAAAAAGAGAAGAGTTAAATAATTGGGACTTGAGAAGACTATAACTAGGGTTACTCTGGAATTCTCAATGGTGAAACAAACAAACAAAAACACCTGGTTGGTGTCTGAAATGACCACTGACATGACCACCTTCAACCGCTTTCTGCATTTTTGAGACTCACCCAGATTTAAATGTTAGGACAGAAAGTAAACAGTCATGTGTTTTAGCCTTGGGAGGAGCTGGGGAGGGAAACCCTGTGGCTGGCAGCCCTGCACGAAAGTGCTGGAGAGGATGATGAGAGCTTGCCCAGGGGAATGGGGGAAATGCGTGCTGAGCAAACAAAATCAGCCTGCAACTGCAGACTGTCGGAGGTTTTTAAAAAGACATTACTGTTTCGGAACTGCCTCTCTGATCCTATTCTTATCTTTTCTTGAGGTTATAAGGATTCCCTTCACTTTCTTTAAGTACTTTTTTCCTTTATTTTAGGGCTTAATTTTTATGGTCAAGCTCATCTTTGTGGTAGAATTTTCTCTGACCCTGTATCACCAGTTGATTAAAACATGTGAGATTTTCTGTATTTGTCTAATAGCATTTTATAACTTAATTATCATACTTAATAACTACTAAGCTCTTACTATGAACTCAGCATCATGTAAAAAAAGGGTTGCAAAGAAATCTGGTTTTGGAAAGAGTTCATTATCCAGCTAAGAGAATACAAGACAAAAGGGTGAAATAATAACCAATAAGAAAATAGTTTATAATTACTTTATAAAATGTGATCAGATTATTTTATAATCCTTATGTTTAATGTTATTTTTCACATAATGCATTTCTCTTTTTTAAATTTAAAAAAATTTTTTTAAAATTGTGGTCAAAGTCACATATGTGTGTGTGTTAGTTGCTCAGTCGTGCTCGACTCTTTGCGACCCCATGGACTGCAGTCCACCAGGTTCCTCTGTCCCTGAGATTTTCCAGGCAAGGATACTGGAGTGGGTTGCCATTTCCTTCTCCATGCATTTCTATATATTGAAACCACTCTCTTTTCCAGGGGATCTTCCCAATCCAGGGATCAAACTCATGTCTCTGGTATTAAAGTCATATTGAAAACAGAATTTCCATATCTACCTATCATGGATTGAATTGTGCCCCTCAAAGAGATATGGTGAAGATGTAACCCCTGGTACCTGTGTATATGACCTTGTTTGGAAAATCCTGTAGATGTAATCAATTTAGCCCGAGTTCATTAGGATGGGCCATCATCCAATAATCACTGTTATCCTTATAAGAAGAAATGTAAAGATAAGACCACACGGACTATACAGTCCATGGAATTCTCCAGGTCATAATATTTGAGTGAGTAGCCTTTCCCTTCTCCAGGGGATCTTCCCAACCCAGGGATCGAACCCAGGTCTCCTGCATTGAAGGAAGATTCTTTACCAGCTGAGCCACCAGGGAAGCCCAAGAATACTACAGTGGCTAGCCTATCCCTTCTCCAGTGGATCTTCCCAACTCAGGAATTGAACCAGTGTCTCCTGCATTGCAGGTGGATTCTTTACCAGCTGAGCTAACAGGGAAACCCTTATAAGAACAACTGTAAAAACAAGAGACACACACGAAGAAGGCCATGTGATGATAGGGGCAAAGATAGGAATGATGCAGCTATAAACTAACAAACACCAAAGATCACGTCTATCACAAGAAGCTAAGAAGAGTTCCACTTAGTCTCAGGGAAAACATAGCCTTGCTGACACCCTGATTTTGACTTCCTGCCTCCAGAACTGTGGAATAATACATTTGTTATAAACCACTTAGTTTGTGGTACTTTGTCACAGCAGCCCAAAGAAACAAATTTACCCTACTCCATTTCTTCTCTTTTCCTCCAGCAACCCCAGAGTATAACTCTTCCCATTAATATAAGATAGCACTGCCCAAATTTTAATATACAAACAAATCACTTGGGGATCTTACTAAAGTATTGATTCTGATTCAGTAGTTCTGGATGGGACCTGAGAATCTGCATTTCTTACAAGTTTCCAGGTGATATGCATGCTACTAGTCCAGAGATCACACTTGAAGAAGTAAGGCTATCTGTGTGTAGTCAGCAAGGAGATGTCTCTTTCAGGTGTGGGTCAGATCTAGGCTTTTGGACACAATGCTAACAGGGATGAAATGAAAAAACTTATTGAGTGAGACAAAAATCAAATGAGTAAATAAAATATTCAAAGAAAGAGAGTGAGACAAATTTCAAAATAAACTTCCAGATTATTCTTCAGTCATCTGCCATCCTCCCCATGCACTCCCCTCAAAAGATCTTGAATACAAAGATTTCAAACTTGCTTTCTGAATAAGTGAATTTATCAATACAATAATAAGATGATATTTTATGTGGTCACTTTTAACTTTATTTTTTAAATGGTGATTTCAAACGCAAACAGTACAGCCTGAGAGATGAGTGAGCACCATAGATGAACACAGGCCAACCACCCTGCAGTTAATGACATTTTTATTGTATTTGGGGGCTGCCCTGGTGGCTCAGTGGAGAAGGAAATGGCAACCCACTCCAGTACTCTCACCTGGAAAATCCCACGGATGGCAGAACCTGGTGGGCTACAGCCCATGGGGTCTCAAAGAGTCAGATATGACTAAGTGACTTCACTTCACTTCACTTCACTTCTGGTGGCTCAGAAGGTAGAATCTGCCTGCAATGTGGGAGACCTGGGTTCGATCCGTGGGTTGGGAAGATCCCCTGGAAAAGGGAATGGCAATGCACTCCAGTATTCTTGCCTGGAGAATTCCACGGACAGACAAGCCTGGCAGGCTACAGTCTTCAGGTTGCAGAGTCAGACATGACTGAGCGATGAACACTTTTTACTTATTGTATTTAGGAAGAGTGCCCTTTTGCGAAGATACAGAGACTTGCAGAGTTCTTCAAACTGCCTGTTCTTGAAACTGCACTGTCCTTCCAGTAGTGGTTCTTTAGGCCTAGGGTCTGGCCCAGGGATTAGAACCCTCTAATGCTTTATGTATGGGTAATTCTGATGCAAAGTCAGGTTTGGGAAACACTGGTCTGAAATAACAAAATGTACTCAATAGGTCGGAGAAGGCGATGGCACCCTGCTCCAGTGCTCTTGCCTGGAAAATCCCATGGATGGAGGGGCCTGGTATGCTGCAGTCCATGGGGTCTCTAGGAGTCGGACATGACTGAGCAACTTCACTTTCACTTTTCACTCTCATGCATTGGAGAAGGAAATGGCAACCCACTCCAGTGTTCTTGCCTGGAGAATCCCAGGGACAGGGGAGCCTGGTGGGCTGCAGTCCAGGGGGTCTCTAGGAGACAACTGAAGCGACTTAGCAGCAGCAGCAGCATTCAATAAGTATATCGTTTTATTCTAAACTGGAATTTCCAATTAAAAAGAAAAAAAATCTGTTAAACATAATACTATATATAAAACTAATTTTAGATATACGATTGCCTGGCATCAGAACTTCAATATCGACTTTCGAGCAGTGTGTTCTTGAGCATAAAGATTCCTCCTGGTCTTAACAGAATACCCCATAGCCTCATCTCTACCTAGCAGTTTACAAATCTAAGTGTACATCAAAATCCTTTACGGGCTGATTTCTAGACCCTAACCCAGGACACTCTGAGTTTGCAGTTTGGAGTGAGGTCTAAGAACCTGACTTTTGACCAAATATCGCCAGGCACCCTCCATGCAGATGGCCTGTGGGCTACACCTGAGGAAATACCTTGTCGGTATTCCTCTCTGCGCTGAACCTCAGGAGGAAACCAGCATGACCGCTGAGGAATCCGGCTATTAGCAATGTTAATGTATCCCAGGACCTCACCAAGGGTACTGACAGACTGAAAATGAACGCGGTATCTAATCCGGAAGCGAGATGGCAGATACGGCCGTTCTCTGGCTTTCACAGTAAAGCCACTCAAGGTCCAAAGATACTGCCAAGTCCCAACCTGATCTGCGTCACCCCAGTTATGGGTGTGTGCCAAGGTCTCACACACACTGAAATGATAACCTGCCCACACGTGGGCCCGAAGAAGATGAGAGCTCGGTACGACCGAAGCAAAAATCTGAGTGGAGGTCATCTCTAAGTCACCGTGGACAGACGGGATTTGTTCGGGATTTGTTCCAACAAGCTTTTGGAAGAATTTCTCCAGTGGACTATGGAGCCCTTCAAAGTCAAAGAAAACAAAGCCAGTTAATTCCCTGCTTGTTCAGGATTCAAAAGCTATGAAATCCGCCCTGCTCTGTTGTAAGCGCCGAGCCTGGTCTGCGCGCAGGAAGGGACTGGGGAGCAACCATCGGCGGGGCCGTGCGGGCGGAGCGCGCGGACTGGGAAAGCCACCCGGCAGCGGCCGTGGTGAGTCAGCGCTGAGTCAGGCCAGGCGCTACGTGCGGGCCCGGGCGCCCCGGCCGAATGCGCAGGCGCGGGCTCCGCAGCGCTCGGGTCTTCCTGGAAGACCCTCCCCGCGCCGCTGCACCCTCCCCAACCCCGTCCCCGCCCGGGACCCCCGCGGTCACATACTCACCGGCTTGCACGCACAGCCTCCGCACTCGGCCTGGAGGCTTCAGCGCCGGAGTCACAGATGACAGTCGGTGACAGAGCTCCGGCGGATGCTTCAATCCCATGTGTTTCCTCAAGACCGAGATTCCAGTTGCTCTGGTTTTTTGGTTTTTTTTTTTTTTTTTCTATTAGTTTTTTTTTTTTTTTCTTTTTCCTGGCAGGGGAGTAACACGCTTATCTTTTTATAGTTTCCAGTATTTTAAATGAAGCACAGGAAGAATGGATTAATAAAACATGTGTTGAAAATTATGCCTCCAATGCTCACACTGCTTTCGAGTCAAATGATTATGATGGGACTGCAGTTGGAGCTCTGAAGGCTGGGTAAAGTGGAGAAAAAGACTAACTCTGTTCTGATTTGCTTTTTGTTGATGGGGGAAAAAAATCTTTACCGGTTTGTCCAATCACCTGTCTAATAACTAAATTATTTTGAAGACTGGAGACGTGTTTGTTAGTGATTTGACATGGTGTTATCAGAGAATGGGGAAAGCATGTCTGTGTGTGACCTGTCCGTATGGATGATATTTTGTTGGTCTTACAAAACATGGTGATGATGGCATCAGTGCTGAAAGTAGATAGCAGGTATTATGTCATTAAGTGTAGCTAGTCAATGAGATGGTCCTGGTGCAGATGGGGTAATTATTATTTAGGAGCTGTTTGAGGCTGATGATTTCCAAACAGAGTCAAACTGAGTCTTTAGAAGTTGTTGTGCCAGCTGTTGCCAGTTGTTTTGCTTCTTCAGGAGAATTATATCCCTCCTTATCCCCTGTGTGCGTGTGAGATGATACAAACCATTCCAGTGTTCTTGTATTTTGACAGCCTTTCCTGCAAGGGAGGAGACTGAAGTAAATAGAGTCTGACTCACCAAGTTTACAGAGAAGCATGACTGTTCAGTTTTTTAAAAGAGGAAAAAGCTACCAAACTGAAAAAAAGAAGGAAATATGAAAATATGAGAAATGACAAGAGCCCAGAAAAGCAAAATGGAATCTAATAAGCTGTTCAGAGCCAGAAGTATATGCTAGGCTTTAAAAAGAAAAGAGTTAAATTATTCTCACATAAAATATCTAAAAACTTACCTGTTTATCTAGGTCTCCTTCAACTTAAAATGAGTTTGTGTCTCAAAACATCCATTGTAAGTAGAATACATAAATCAAAAATGTATTTACTCTTTCTAACCTACTGAACATCATAGCTTAGCCTAACCTACCTTACAAGCTTCTCAAGTGGTGCTACTGGTAAAGAACCCTCCTGCCAATGCTGGAAATGTAAAGAGATGTGGGTTCAATCCCTGGCTCGGGGAGATCCCCTGGAGGTCAAGGCAACCCACTCTAGTATTTTTGCCTGACTCTCATGTAGTGTATTGAATACAGACTGCAAAGTACAGATGAGTTGTAAATACATTGTGTAAGTTGTAAGTGTATGGATCACTCTTGTGCTCATGTGGCTAATGGTGGGGACTACTGCCCACTGCCTCTGGAGTGTACACCTCCTAGCTCATGTGCTTGAGAAAAGATCAAAATTCAGAGTACCATTTCTACTGAATGTGTATCACTTTCCCATCATTGTAAAGTAGAAAAATGATCATTTAAACCATTGTAGGTTAAGGGATCATCTGTACATCATTTGATATTTAAAACTTGTATATGATTCTGATTCTTTCTTATTACCTTGTCAACACTGATACTGCCTTGGCATTTATGGAATCGTTTGAAACCCAAGTCCACTTTTTAACAGCATGAACTTGGGCTACTTACTTAGCTTCACTACATCTCAGTTTCATCCTTTGTGAAATGGAAATTAAAATTACTATTTCATAGGCTTGGTAGACAAGATTAAAAGAGATGATGCCTAAAAATGGTTTTGCACATTGCTGCTGCTGCTGCTGCTGCTGCTGCTAAGTTGCTTCAATCGTGTCCGACTCTGTGCGACCCCAGAGACAGCAGCCCACCAGGCTCCCCCATCCCTGGGATTCTCCAGGCAAGAACACTGGAGTGGGTTGCCATTTCCTTGCACATTGCTAGTCATATGTGAAAGATGCATTAAAAAAAAAAAAAACTCCTGTAGATGAATGTTTGTATCCTATTGTCATTATTATTGAACTTGATTAAACTGTAGACTAGATAAAAAAAGAGGCAGTATTTTGTCCGACTCATTGGACTAATAAAGGCTTTGGAATATACATCACAAATGCATTGACTCAGTGACCTTAGGCAAGATATTTGGGTAAGATTGGAAAACAGCTGGGTGAGTGTTTAATGTTCTTTGAGTATGAGAGGAAAGCTAAAAGAGAATAACTACAATCGTCAGTTGGCTACAAAGGTGATGCAAAATAGCCAAGCAAGAGCTCTTTTCTTCTGTCCTCAGAACAACTTGGCAGAAAAGTATGGCAGTCACTAGGCAAAGAGAATATAATATTTTCCCTTTAAACTGTAGATCAACCCCCATGATATGTGATAATTCATTATTTTACAGAGACAGAAACTTGGTTCTTTCCAAGTGTAAAGTAATGAGTTTAGCTGTTAATGAAGGTTAACAGCCAATCTCCCATCAACCACTCCAAACAGCTCTGAGCCCCCTACTCATAAGATGTAACATTCTATAATAATAAAATAAAGATTTCGTTTAGAATTACCCTCAAATAAAGCAACTGCTTTGTACATAATTGCAGTCCTACATTTACCAAACCAGGAGGTGAACAGGGGCATGAGAGCAATTACATTTAACGATAGTTACTTGTTATAATGATTTTCCATTTACTTCCTTTTGCTTATCTATTCAATGTTCTCTGCAGTCTTCAGCATTAGATCCTGGAGACTGAAAAATGAGCCCGACAGACAAGACCTAATTGTAGAAGTTATGTTCTGGTAGGAAGAACAAACATTTTAAAAGCTAAGAAACTAACTCATTGAGAAAGTATCAAAAATTGTCAAAAAAAAAAAAAAGACAAGGACAATTCATAGCCTGCCATTTAGAATCCTAGAAAGAAATTATTTATATAGTTAGATTAAAAAGACCTCTCAGAAGAGATGATATTTAAGCTGGAGCCCTTGAAGTAAGGGCTTCCTTGATAACTCAGTTGGTAAAGAATCTACCTGCAATGCAGGAGACCCCAGTTCGATTCCTGGGTCAGGAAGATCTGCTGGAGCAGGGATAGGCTGCCTACTCCAGTATTCTTGGGCTTCCCTGGTGGCTTAGCTGGTAAAGAATCCATCTGCAATGTGGAGACCTGGGTTTGACCCCTGGGTTGGGAAGATCCCCTGGAGAAAGGGAAGGCTATCCGCTCCAGTATTCTGGCCTGGAGAATTCCATGCACTGTATAGTCCACGGGGTCACAAAGAGTCGAACACAACTGAGCGACTTTGACTTTCACTTCACTTGAAGGGTAAGAAGGTTATGTAAAACAGGAGAAGTAATAGCTCAGGAAGACAGCACAGGGAGCATGAAGACGTTAGGTCTGGAAGCACTTTGTTCAAAGAACAGCAAGGGAGGGGATGAGTAATACATTAGGTTTGAGACGCCAGATTCTGCATAGACTTGAAGGCCAGAGTAAACCATCTGGATTATATGCTCAGTACGATTGACAGCTGTTGAAAGGTTTTCAGTAGAGGGTTCCATGATGCGATTTACGTGATCAGAAGACTACCCTGTGGCAAATGCATTGTAGGATCAGGAATGGAACAGGGGTACCTTTAGCATCTGTGCAACAGTGGATAATGAAGGCTAATATTGGGGCAGTGGAAGTAAAAGGGGAGGAAACTGAGATACAGGCTAGAGGAAGAAGGCCAGAAGGAGCTGATGGACTGGAGTCAATCAAGAGCAAGAGGAATCATAGATGAGCTCTGCTTTTCTGGGTGCAGAGCCTTTGGGAATTCACCAGGTCTTGGTGTTTTCCTGCCAAAATTTAAAGTCAAGAGTTCTGACATGTGTGCTCACATGTACAAACACACACACATACACACTTGTGAACACCCCCACTGCCACTAATAAAAATAAGAGTTCACACTGAGAGAAGTCAGTTCCGCTTAACGGATAACTGAAAAGTGCTTAAATGAACGCCACATGCTTAATGACATTTATCTCTTCCTCTGTACTTTTATCCAGGCACACAGGTGCAAGGTGCATAATACCCTCCCCTCGCCTCTCCTCTTTGAATTTGTGTACTCAAATCCAGCTCAGTATTCATGCACAGGTAAAGGTCTATTTTCTCTATGACACTCAGATCAAAGGGATCTCACTGTCTGTGTCCAATCTGCTTGACCCTTGAGATTTGGCCTTGTCAAGTGGCTGTACCAGTGGTTTACATCTCATAAATGCTATATAAATGTCTCTCCATGTAAACTTTAACTCTCTTATGATCAGAGACAGATCATATGCCTGTTATAGCACCCACAATATCAGCAACGTGTTCTGAACGTAGGCTGGGCTCAATAGCAATGCAATCATGGGCATTTTTACGTGGATGAAAACTTGGTGATCACCAAGTCTAAAAGTCCACTTACTTAGTAAATAGATTAGGTCACAAAGTGATAGTAGATCATAGAGCTCATAGAATGTTTGGGAATTTATTTCACAAACATGTGATCTCACTCACCTTAAGTGGGATCTTTTACTTCTGATTCTTTTAAAAACTGTAGGAGTTTACAACTTGAGATCTCAAAAGTTCTTTCAGGATTTTTTTTTTAAACCACAGTTTACTATCTATTTTTATGAGTCAGATACTGAAGTAGGCACTGTAAGAGTTGCTTCAGTTCAGTTCAGTCGCTCAGTCGTGTCTGACTCTTTGCAACCCCATGAACCGCAGCACACCAGGCCTCCCTGTCCATCACCAACTCCCAGAGTTCACTCAGACTCATGTCCATCGAGTCGGTGATGCCATCCAGCCATCTCATCCTCGGTTGTCCCCTTCTCCTCCTGCCCCCAATCCCTCCCAGCGTCAGAGTCTTTTCCAATAAGTCAACTCTTCGCATGAGGAGGCTGAAGTACTGGAGTTTCAGCTTTAGCATCATTCCTTCCAAAGAAATCCCAGGGCTGATCTCCTTCAGAATGGACTGGTTGGATTTCCTTGCAGTCCAAGGGACTCTCAAGAGTCTTCTCCAACACCACAGCTCAAAAGCATCAATTCTTCGGTGCTCAGCTTTCTTCACAGTCCAGCTCTCACATCCAGACATGACCAATGGAAAAACCATAGCCTTGACTAGATGGACTTTTGTTGGCAAAGTAATGTCTCTGCTTTTTAACATGCTTTCTAGGTTGGTCATAACTTTCCTTCCAAGGAGTAAGCATCAATTTCATGGCTGCAGTCACCATCTGCAGTGATTTTGGAGCCCCCCAAAATAAAGTCTGATACTGTTTCCACTGTTTCCCAATCTATTTGCCATGAAGTGATGGGGCCAGATGCCATGATCTTCGTTTTCTGAAAGTTGAGCTTTAAGCCAACTTTTTCACTCTCCACTTTCATTTTCATCAAGAGGCTTTTTAGTTCAGGTCCAGCTCTTTGAGACTCCACAGACTGTAGCCCACCAGGCTCCCCTGTCCATGGAATTCTCCAGGCAAGAATACTGAGTGGATACTCATTGTATTCTCCAGGGGATCTTCCCAACCCAGGGACTGAACTTGAGTCTCCTGCGTTAGAGGCAGATTCTTTACCATCTGAGTGCCCAGAAAAGCCCAAGTAATAACTATAGACTTGCTTTTATTTAATTATTGTAAAAGCAATTTTGTGAGGTGATGTGGCACTATTTGCATTTTCACAGATCAGAAAGCAAAGAAATAGAAAGTAAAGAAATAGAAAGTTTAGGTAACTTGCCCAGGAGTACTTAGCTAATAAGCGGTAGAATAGAATTGGATTGGAATCCAGGCCTGTCCAGCTGCAAAGGCTGAGGTCATCACCTAATGCTGTTCTGCCTCTTTTCTACACTCTTCATTTTTAGAAGGTCTGAGAAAAGTTAGTTATTTCACTCAGAACTTCACATCCAGGGATTGGTAGAAGCAGCCTTGAATTCCAGCACCAGCTCTCTTTCCTTTATAACATGCTTCAGGTATCAATTTTATCAACGAATATTCAGAATGGGGCTTGTTTTAGCCATTGAATATAATTCAACAATGAACGTAGTTGATTGTATTTGTGGAATAAATGAGTTTCTCCTCTAGTTTACAAAATACCTCTGTGTTCACCAGCTCTAAGTCAAAATCAGTGAAAAAGCAAGTACCTGGTAGATTCTAGTAAGTAACTGTGGGAACACCCTGGAGTGTGAGGGGTAGCAGCTGTCACGAAAGTGTAGGAACCAGCCTCTGTGAGCAGTTTATTGAGAAAAGAAAAGCGTGTTCCTTCTTAATCACATTGTCAAGAAATGACATAGAGCATGTCATCTCTATCTTCAAGGAATAATAAGTGTGGATTCTTGCCCTGAGATCAAATGTTGATGTGACTCACCCCAGAAGCCACTTTTCCTGAGGAGGGCCTCTCAGGTTGTAGCTCATGAAATATTCAAAAGAATAGCATGGACCCCCAGCTGCAGGAGTTTGTAATCTACTTTAGGGAACAAAGTCAAGAGAGGACGTCCAGGGCCTAGCAGATCTGTCCCTAGCCACTTCCGTCCCTTGAATAAGCCCCCTGAAATGACCTTGCTGGGGGTTCTGTGAAGCCAGGCAGGCCTGGAAACCACTCAGCATCTGAGACCTTCTTGCCTCTCAGATCTGAATTCAGTTAGAACAGCAATGAAATGGTGACGAAGGCCTTTCGGAGAGCCCCGTGTGAGAAAGAAACAATTATGAAGAGACGGACCTATGCTAGAAAGATGATGATGGTGGCGATCTAATCACATGTCCCAACCCAGATATTCCTAGAGAAAACCCTGGGATTTTCCACAGCCAGGCCAAAGCATAAAGCTGGCGTTCGTCCCAGTAGATCGGGCTTGTTTTGAGTCTCCTCAGCAATTTGACAGACCCTGAGGAAACTTGAGTAATAGTGAAAAAAACAGACTCTTCCGTGTCTTCAAACATCAGAGAGTTGGCCTTAGGGTTAAGAATGATCATTTGCAACTTCGTGTGTGTTTTTCCCACAATTGTACACAACATATGTATTTGTGTGACTAAAGAATGATTCACCAATATTTCTAGATGAGGTCTAAAGAAGGCAGGGACTTCAGGGTAGTTTAAATAATGTATGTAGATGCCAAGGAATATTTATTCTTATTAGTGATTGTAAGAAAGCACGGCTCCACTTTTTAAAGGGCTGGCCAAATGTTGATCTATATAAATTTTCTTTTCAACAATATAATCAGATGAAAAAAGATCTGTGTGTTGAGAGCAGTCCTAATTCGAGTGACATTTGGCCACTTGCATTTCATATGGCCTGCTTTCATATGGCCAAGCCTTTGCCTCTAAACTTCACACTTTGTAGGACAGAACCTTCCATCTAATGGAATAAGTCGGTTTTGCTTTGTTTCAGAAACTAGGAGAGAGACTGAGAGACTCCGTAGAGTTCTCTATCTTGAGTGAATCTAGAGGCCCAGAGTGAAAATGCCACACTTTACATTAAATCAGGGAATGGCTCTAGTAAACAAACAAACTGACTCACCATTAACCAATGCTGGTTAATGATAATCACAGCATTTGCATAATGCTTTGTCCCTCAAAAGTACAGTCTTTTGTTTTACATAATACCCCTTTGAGGCAAACTGGCACAGTATCATTATCCCCCTTTTGTAAATAAATTAACTGAGTCAAGAGATTGAAAGCCTTGAGGCCACCCAGAGATCAAACAAAGACTTTATGGTGCCTCTTCTGCCAGATACAGAGCATTAGCCTCTGTGGCTATTGTTTTATTACCTGTGTGTGTGTGTGAGTATGTTAGTGGCTCAGTGTGTTAGTTTCTGACTCTTTGTGACCCCATGGACTGTAGCCAGCCAGGCTCCTCTGTCCATGGAATTCTCCAGGCAAAAATACTGGAGTGGGTTGCCCTGCCCTTCTCCTGGGTATATTCCTGACCTTGGAATTGAATCTGGGGACACAGCAATTTCCACAGCCTTTGTATTTTGATAGCCTTATGGGGTTGAAACTAGAATTGCCCACCCACTCTTAAATAAGAGATATCTTGAATGCTTTGTCTGATGAAGTTTCTCAAATCACAAGGAGGCCCTAGAGACATGGATACTGCTGCCACATCAAAAATGTTGTAAATACTGATTACTATATAAGGGCAATACATGAATAGAACCACTCCATGACTGAATCTCCTAAAGGAATTTTCAGGATGCAAAGCATAAAGCAGTGTTCTTGAGTGTGTGCCAGGGTGAGACTCAAGGACACTGTGCCTCTGATGAGTTTGGCAAATGAAAGTGAAGTCACCCAGTGTGTCCAACTCTTTGCGACCCTGTGGACTGTAGCCCACCAGGCTCCTCTCTCTACCTCCAGGCAAGAATACTGGAGTGGGTTGCCATCTCCTTCTCCAGGGGAACTTCCTGACACAGGGATCGAACCCAGGTCTCCTGCATTGCAGGCAGACGCTTTACCCTCTGAGCCACCAGGGAAGCATGAGTTTGGCAAAGAGGAAACCAAATGTGAAATTTTGGACCACCCACCACACCTCCACCTAAGAGATACAGGGTGGGCAAGGGGAGGGGGGACACTGGAAAGAAACTTTCCTCATTTAAAATTTAGATTTCTATCTTACTTTTATTCCTTTATCCAAAGATATCTTACCTCAAATTCTGCCAAATCTAGAGGTACGTATCCCTCCCTCAGAACAAGCTCTCAGAATTAAACAGTAAACATAAACAAACATGTAAAAAGGGGGTACACCTTAAATACTGTCTCTAAAGACCAGATGGTCAACACCGAAATTAGACTGATTATATTCTATGCAGCCAAAGATGGAGAAGCTCTATACAGTCAACAAAAGCAAGACCAGGAGCTGACTGTGGCTCAGATCATGAACTCCTTATTACCAAATTCAGACTTAAATTGAAGAAA
Organism: Madoqua kirkii; assembly: GCA_006408675.1. Classification (NCBI taxonomy): domain Eukaryota; kingdom Metazoa; phylum Chordata; class Mammalia; order Artiodactyla; family Bovidae; genus Madoqua; species Madoqua kirkii. The sequence continues at coordinate 723 of SJYC01029333.1, read as the reverse complement.
GTAGGGAAAACCACTAGACCATTCAGGTATGACCTAAATCAAATCCCTTATGATTATACAGTAGAAGTGAGAAATAGATTTAAGGGCCTAGATCTGATAGATAGAGTGCCTGATGAACTATGGAATGAAGTTCATGACAGTGTGCAAGAGACAGAGAGCAAGACCATCCCCATGAAAAAGAAACACAAAAAAGAAAAATGGCTGTCTGAGGAGGCCTTATAAATAGCTGTGAAGAGAAGAGAGGCGAAAAGCAAAGGAGAAGAGGAAAGATATGGGCATCTGAATGCAGAGTTCCAAAGAATAGCAAGAAGAGATAAGAAAGCCTCCCTCAGTGACCAATGCAAAGAAATAGAGGAAAACAACAGATTGGGAAAGACTAGAGATCTCTTCAAGAAAATTAGAGATATTAAGGGAACATTTCATGCAAAGATGGGCTCGATAAAGGACAGAAATGGTATGGACCTAACAGAAGCAGAAGATATTAAGAAGAGGTGACAAGAATATATGAAAGACTGTACAAAAAAGATCTTCACGACCCAGATAGTCATGATGATGTGATCACTAATCTAGAGCCAGACATCTTGGAATGTGAAGTCAAGTGGGCCTTAGGAAGCATCACTACGAACAAAGCTAGTGGAGGTGATGGAATTCCAGTGGAGCTGTTTCAAATACTGAAAGATGATGCTGTGAAAGTGCTGCACTCAATATGCCCTGTCTCTTATA